>NJEV01000123.1:0-36208 GCA_002591385.1 Cordyceps sp. RAO-2017 | reverse complement strand
GCGCGCGCGCGTCGGCGGCCAGGAACCGCGACGGCTCCGTCGCCAGCGCGTGCGCCGGCTGGCCCTCGTGGTCCCAGAAGCTCGACTCCATCCGCGGGCACTCGGCGCCCCTGTTGCACTGGCACACCGCCAGCCGGAGGGTGAAGTGGCACATGCTTGTCGGTCTAGCTGTTGCCGCCGAGCCGTGTGTTTCTCCTGGTTCTGGTGGTGTTGACCGTTGCTTCGTCTTCGTCTCTTGCTCGGCTACCTGCGTTGAGGCTGGAGTTGAGGGTAGAGTGAGGAGGGGAGTCGGGTGTGAGACGAAAGGGGGAGCATGCCTCACGGCAGCGAGGACGCCTTTTTGTAAACGAGAGGCCATCGTTTGCACGCATGGGTCGGGCGAGTGAATGCGTCGTCGTGTTCAATGTTCTGGCTGATGCTTTAGGGCGAGTTGTGAAGATATCATGGAGTCAAGGGGGGGGGGCGGTGGCTGTGGAATAGGGGCCCAGGAAGGCCGAAACCGCGACGACATGCTGATTCTTGCGTCTCCGTTTGCGAGCCTTGCCTTGTTGACCAGGCAATTCTCTTCCTCGTCGTCAGCGGAACATGCGTCTCTCAGATTCATCGTCAGGGGTGAGGGCTTCCGTCTGGTCTTGACCTTGGCCTGGTCGAGTTACTTGAGCCATCACGTTCTCAAGTTACTCGAGCAATCGCCTCCTCAAAGTTACTTGAGCCGCCATCTCGTCGACTCCTTCACGCCGTCACCCCTTCCGGGCCCGTCCGAGATCGAATCACAGCCCTCTCTCGGTCCTCCCCCTTGTCCGCGGGCCAGTTGGCATCGGGACGCCGGAGATCATCTCGCGCAACGGCCCTATCCGCCAGACTCCCGGACTTTGTACCGGATAAGCCATGAGAAGCTGCGCTTTCGCATAAGGGGCTTGTGCGTGTGTGCGTGGACATGCCTACCGGGCAAGAGAGCCACACACTGAAGCCTCATGCAAGGCGACTCAGCGACTTCTTTAATACCCAGACGTGTAGGGGGCAATATATAGGGGGAAATCTCTACAGAGCACACTAACAGTATGAGCGAGGCGAGTCCTACACCGGGAACCATCTGGGTAGAGCACGGCCGTCGCCTCTCCGTCACACCTCGCGCCATGCTCCGTGCTTCAGTTCAGACGAGTCTCCTCCACGCCGCCCGGCTTGAACGGAACGACCGGCCCGAGTTCCATGCTCCGAGTCGGAGCCGAGCACTCTTTGCTCAGCGGACCTGTTCGCCTGCGGCTGAACGGCAAAGTCTTCCATCCTCATCGTGCCCTACATCAAGAGAAAAGGAGAATAAAAAGTAGGCGGAGTTTCTCGCACTACTCGACTGGACACCCGCGGAGGCTTCCCTTCGAACCGAGCGAGCAGTATCCAGCTCTATCTGAGACAGTTGGCATCATCTGGGATGCTGCCACCGCCACGACAGTCGGCTTGCCATTTGGCGTCGACGACCGGATACCCGGGAACCGCGCAGAGGACGCACGCGGCACGCAGCTCCCAGGCCCATCCTGCCCGCCGCCGCGTGGCGAGTCGGGTGCGGCCGGAGGATTCGGTCGTGCGACGTCGAGAGGCGGACCGTGCCAGGATTCCACGACAATGGCGTCGTCATAGCATTGGCCGCGGCCGCGGAGCCTCCGCCCGTGATTGGTCGTGGGAGCCGATGGCTGTTCGGGGTTGCATGGGGGGAGGGGGGCTCTTGTCCAGCGTTGCGGAGACGCTGGCACCAGAGACGGAGGCCCAGCAGGCTGTAGAGTCGTCGTGACGTTCGGGCCGCAGCATGGACGAGGCCCGGCTGGCGCGGCCAGAGGGCGAGCAGTCGCGGGACCAGAGCGATAGAGAAAGCCGATCCAGCAACGGCAGAGCCACCTCCCCGGAACGGAAGGCCTCTGGCTGTCGGAGCGTTACATGGCGACGGGGAGGCCAACGAGTCCATCCGACTCCGTGACTCCTCCACGAGCAAAGGCGGCCATCGCGCGTCCGACGCCGGGAAAAGGGGGCCAGGGGAACCAGTTGTACGGGCCGCAGAGATCCTGCCCAGCGCTCTCTCATCCAGAGATAGCTGCGTAGACGGGGGTCCAGGCCGTAGCCGCCGAACTCGTGAGCTTCTGCAGGGCATGTCGGACAGACAGCAAGCGGCTGGATGAAGAATCGCCGAGAAAACCTGCCGTGCCTCCCTCCCCCCTGATAGGGCGACGAGGAACGGTCCCGGAGGCAGAGAGGCGAATCGGAGGCGGTTGCTGTGCTGTCGTCTGGCCATGATTGGGCGACGCGGCGGCATAGGAGCGTCGGGCTCGGCGGCGGCGGCGCCCATCGCCTTGGTCGTCATCGAGCCGGAGCTGCTGCAGGCCAATCCTCGTCCGAGCCTGGCTTGGGGGCTGCGACTCGGTCGGTCCGAGACGAGCAGGCGGCAGAAGGGTGCGTCGCAACGCATGGAGCGCAACTTTCCACGGCCGGGGCAGGTCGCCTTCTCCTCTGAGGACGAGAGCATATTATATCGCACCTCGACGTTGCCTCTGTCGTCGAGCAGCCCCCTCTTTGACTTGACCTCCTAGGTCCGGGACGACGCGAGTGTCGCCTTGTCTGTCGTCTTCCTCACACAGCTCTATTGGAGAGTCGGACTCCTCGGCAGTCCCCCTCCCCTCAGCGGACGGTGGCAAAGACAATGGCGCCAACGTCTATGCCGTGGGCCTCCAAGCCCGTCGAGATTCATTGCGACATGGGCGAAGCCTTCGGAAACTGGAAGATGGTATGCCAGTCTCCCCGGCAGGATGCTCTCGGCATCGCTACCCGCCCCCAAAAGGGCTAACGACGCCGTGGCCCGCCACGAAAGGGTGACGACGAGGCCATCATGCCTTACATCACCGCCTGCTCCATCGCCTGCGGCTTCCACGCCGGCGACCCGTTGGTCATGTACGAAACGGTCAAGTCGGCCCAGCGCCACAAGGTCCGCATCGGCGCCCACCCGTCCTTTCTCGACCTGCAGGGCTTCGGCCGCCGAGAGATCAAGATGGACGCGCTCGAGTGCGAGAAGATGGTCATCTACCAGATTGGCGCCCTGAAGGCCTTCCTCGATATAGAGGGCATCCCCTTGTCCCATGTCAGCGTACGATCACCTCCATGTTCCTGCTCTTCTCATCCCCCCTACCGCTTACCAGTCGCCGTGGTCGCGACAGAGTTGTGCTTGCGGCGGTCTGGCCCTGTTATGCTGACCGGAGGAGCCGTGACCGCAGCCGCACGGCGCTCTCTACGGCGTCATGTGCAAGGACAAGACCATCTGCGAGGCCGTGTGTCGCGCCGCCCGGCATTTCACCTCATCCGGGGGCGCGCCCGTGCCCATGATCGGCGCGGCCAACACGCTGATGGAGACGACGTGCGCCGCCATGGGCATCCCCTTCATCCAGGAGATCATCGCCGACCTCGAGTACGACGAGAATGGCGACTGTATCATTTCGCGCACGCACGAGGCGCTCAATCTGCAGGCCCTTCGCGCCCGTCTGGCTCACGCCCTCCGCAGCGGCACCATCGAGAGCAGAGACGAGAAGCAGATGGTCGACCTCAAGCTGAGCACGGCACCGTTGAGCTTGTGCGTTCACAGTGACACCCCAGACGCCACACGGATTGTCGGCATCACCCGGGAGGTCGTCGACGGCTTCAACAAAGAGCGTCTTCCGTAGCCTTCTGCTTCGGGCGTCGTGCAGCAGCCATGCCTACCACGTTCAGCAGATCAACTCCCTTTCACGCTCTTCCTACCTTTGGCCCCCCCCCTTCGATCGGCCCTGATCGACTGTTGAACAAAAAAAAAGAAGAAGTCTTCCCAACGCAATCCTGGAGCACAGAGGAATGAAAGGGGCAAAGGATTCATCTATTCTAGAAAGAAGAAGATCGAAAAAAAAAAAAAGGACCAAGGAAAGCCTCGCATCGACCATCGTCTCCTTCGATGTGCCAGCACCTCGAGACTCTAGGTATTCATGACTTTGTCAATGATACTCATTGCACCGATCACCCTTTCGTCTTCTTGCTTCGGCCCGACGACCTGAATCGTCACCGGCATTCCGAGGTACATGCTGTTGTCGTCTGTTTCCGGGTCTCAGTCGCGCGCTCCCGCAATGAGGCCGGGGAGCGTGCACTTACAGAGTTCCATGTTCTCCTTGTCGAGCTCATTGGCCGGCTGGTACCCCTCAGGATATGCATCGCTCTCCAAAACCTTCCCTGCCGGCATCACGCCAGCAGGGTAGTCGAGCAGGTTCCATTGGGAGCCGTATCCCCACCAAGGCTTGACGTCGTGCGGCGTGCCTTGCACAGGCGCGGCCGGACAAATCAGAACGTCCATGGGCTCCCCCGAAGCTGTCGCGGTTCCTGTTTCAGCCCACTTTTGCAGGTAATCTGCACGGTAGATGTCGCGCGCCATGTTGAGCTGCAACGCGACAGATCGCCATCAGCTTCCCCTCCGTTGAGTGCCGCAAGAAGAGGGGGGAAAGAAGAGGGCAAATCAACAAAGTTACCTTCCAAATCTCTTCGACGGAGCGATTCTTGACGATCGGGTCCTCGATCAGGCAACGGGCGGCTGGAAGCATGGGCTCGTTTCCGGCCAGGAGAGCTTTTTTGATGTTGAGGCCGGCATCGGTAAAGTACAGCGGCAGCACTATTTCGTCCCACGCTCGTCTGTGGTCGTATGGCTTGAAGTCGAACACTGAGCGCAGGTAAGGGGCGGGGGAAAAAGCAAGTCAGCCCTGTTCTACCGGTGCAGAGAGGCGTGGACCAGAACACCGAGCTCACCCTCATGGCCGGCTTCCTTGAGCTTGGCGGCCACCTCCCCGATGACCCTGGTGATGTAGGGGTGGGGCAGGACGACTTCGTCCCAAGTCATGATGCCTATCTTCAATTTGGAACTCTGCATCGATTCCGTCTGAGATGTCCAGGGAGTGGCCAGCAGGGGCTCTGTCAGCCAGGGCTTGGCATCCGAGACAACCTGGAAGAACAGCTCGAGATCGTCGACGGAGCGGCCTATCGGTCCAGCGACCGCCATGATGGATTCAAACCCGACCATGGTGCATTCCAGGCCGAACAACGGCACACGGCCGACCGACGGCTTGAAGCCGTATACTCCGTTGAAGGCGGCGGGCACCCTGATCGAGCCCTCCATGTCGGAGGCGACGCCGAGCGCCGAGCCATGCTGGGCCACGAGCGCGCCCTCGCCACCGCTGGAGCCGCCGGCGCCGAGTTTGGTGTTCCACGGATTCACCGTGCGCCCGTAGATGTTGCTCACCGTCTCCAGGACCACCATGCACTGCGGGTTGTTGGTCTTGGCGTACAGCACCGCCCCGGCATTGCGCAGAAGCGCGACGATGTGCGCGTCGCTGTCCTTGACGGGCAGCTGGCCGAAGCTGATGTAGCCTGCCGTCGTGTGCTGGCCCTTGACGTTGAAGTGGTCCTTGACCGAGACGGGCACCCCGTGGAGGGGGCCGATTGGCTTGCCGGTAGTCTGGAGCACGTGGTCGAGCTGGCGAGCCTGCTCGAGCGCTTCCGTGAAGAAGATTTCGGTCAAGCAGTTGGTCAACTGGTGAGCGACGGCCGCTTGATGGCAGAATGCCTCGGCAACCTGCAGACACGAATACTCCCCGGCTCTGATCTTGGCCGCCAGGGCCGACGCCCCGAGGGCCGTGATCTGCAGCTCATGGTGGGATAACAGGCTGGGGAGGAGGTCGATGACCCGGTTGGTCGACCGCAGTGTCTCATCCAGCTTGGCCGGCGGGATCACCCATTTTGCTGGTATGGCGGAAGCCCGATGGGTTTGAAAACGCTGAACGGACGGGTGAGCGGCGCTTCATTCTGCTTGACCCAGACGACACGAGCTCCAACGAACCTCGGCCACGTCTTGCCACGAAACCTGAGCCATGCTCGCTTCTGTTGCAACTGCTTCTTGACCTGAACTGCTAGGAAACTGAGAGGGAGAAAGGGAAGCGCCGTCCAGCAGCGTTGCCATTTCTCATGCAATCTTCGACGGCGGGAGGCGACCGGACGAAGCGGCAGGGTTCAGAACGTCGCAGATATAGCTGCTCGTGATCATGCGAGCTCCCACGGCTCCGAACGAAAGGGTCTGAGAGCAGGACGTGCGGAGGATGCCCCAGCAAAAGCCCGGAGGGGAGACAAATTCAAAGCTGCTGCGGGGAAGCGTTTGTGTTGCGCACCATCAAGGACTGGCCCTCACAGAATGCATGTTGACGACGATGCTGCAGCTTTATATTGACGTGATCGTGGGCCAGCCACGAGTCAGATGGGCAGACCTGTCGCCGTCGTCGTCGACGTGTGTTTCACGAGCGTCAACTGCCAAGATCCGTTAGCCCGCCCGGTGTAAAGGTTGAAGACGCGCAGTCCCTCACCGGAAATGTCTCATCGGAGCGGAGCCGAACTCAGATGCGCACGGAAAAGGCGGAGGTGCGCGGGGGCCATCTGGGGTAACCGGGGGGCCGCTTCTCGTGCTTTTCACCTTTTTTCTTTAGTCAATCGCCAGCGGGCCGTTTCCGCAGCTTTCCAGAGCCCGGTGGGATGGATGTTCCAATCATTGCGCGAGCCGTGTGATTGATAATAAGGGGTCTTGACGTGTGGGCGAGCCCGAGGTGCCATTGGCAGGCCGTGGACGCGGGTTGCATTTCCGTATATTGTGAACCCATGCCGTCGGTCGCATCCCACCGAAGACGAAGAAGCTCTCTGAGACGCGTCTGCTACATCATCGGCAAGGGAGCAAGAGTCGAAGCCGCGAGCTGGAGCTCGTGGGCCGGACTGAGTCTTCCATGCCGACGATTCGGCCCCTTCTCCTTCCCGCAGTCACCGGTGGCGTCGGGCATCAACGCCCTCGTCGGCCTCGCCGTCCATGTCGGCGGATGGCAATGTCGATTCGAAGACGTCGTAATACAGGCAGGGAGCCGATATTGATCTGGAAGGACGACGTCGAATCCTATCCACCACCATTGTCGTGGACTTCACCGTAATCAGCTAGCCCGTGGCGAGCCAGGATCGGTAAGCGGCTCGTTCCGTTGCCGCTGTTCACGTACTTTGCCCGCTTATTGATGAGTCTGCACCGTCGCTCTCGCACGTCTGTATCGTCGTCCCGGAAGTGCAGACGCTGGCCCTGGTCTTAGCCTGCGGATCGGCGGCGGGCTTGCAGGTCTCGTCCGCAACGACCCGCCGTTTTCGCCGCTGCGTGCTCGAGACGATGCCCAAGGTAGTTGGTCAGGATGCGGTTGCACTCCGACGAGCAGGCAGAGGTCGAGAGCCGCGCAAGCCATCGGGGCGCTGATAGGTATAAAGCCTCTCAGCTGCTTCCTACGCTGTAGTGAGATGAGGGGCAGCCAAAGAATCCACCCCCTCGAGCTGTCCGGGAGCCGCCTCGTACGGTTGAGAACTTGGGCGTCTTGTCGAACAACCCGCGTCACCGAGCATCATGGACCAGGCGCTCGGAAGACGGCTGCTCATTGCGAACCGGGGTGAAATAGCAAATCGCATCCTGCGAACGGCGAGGCGGTTGGGATACCAAGTCGTCGCCATCTACACCTCCGCGGATGTGTCGAGTCCGCATGTGACCGAGGCCCATGTCTCTTTTCCAGTCTCGTCCTACACCGACATCGACGAGATTGTCGGCCTCGTCAAAAGGCATGGCGTGGAATACGTGATTCCGGGCTATGGCTTCCTGTCGGAAAACGAGCAATTCGCCAAGGCCGTCGAGGCCGTCGGATCCGTCTTTGTCGGTCCAGAACCCGAACACATCTCCACGTTCGGCATCAAACACCGTGCGCGCCATCTCGCCGCCGGCCTCGGCGTGCCCACGTGCCCAGGATCGGGCATCCTCGAATCCGAAGAGGAGGCCGCCCGGTTCGCGCAAAAACTTGGGTATCCCGTGCGGACCCCTGTGCGACGGTACTTGGTAGATCGGAGCTGACTGGACCTGATTCGCGGCAGATCATGCTGAAAGCTACCGCCGGCGGCGGCGGGATGGTGAGAAAACACGTACATACGAGCGACGGGCAGAGCCTGACACGTGTCTAGGGCCTGCAGATTTGCGAAAGCGAGTCCGAACTGCGCTCCTCGTTCGCCAGCGTCGCGAGCCGAGGCTCTGCCCTGTTCTCGAACTCGGCAGTCTTCCTCGAGAAGTACTTCCCCGTGTCCAGGCACATCGAAGTCCAGATATTCGGCGATGGCAGGGGAGATTGCGTCGTCATGGGAGAGCGGGAATGCTCCATCCAGAGAAGGCACCAAAAGATCATCGAAGAATCCCCGAGTCCGTTTGTCGAGAGCAGGCCGGCCTTGAGGGCGAGGCTCTTCGAAGCCTCGAGCCGGCTGGGCCGCGCCATCAAGTACAGGTCGGCAGGGACGCTCGAGTACCTTGTCGACGACGCCACGGCCGACTTCTTCTTCCTCGAGATGAACACCCGCCTCCAGGTCGAGCACGGCATCACTGAGCTGCGGTTCGGGGTCGACTTGGTCGAGTTGATGCTCAAACAGGCCGAGAGCCCGATAGATCTCGAGCCGCTCAAGGGCATGGCAGCAGTGGGCTGCGCCATTGAAGCCCGCCTGTACGCCGAGGATCCCCTCAAGAAGCACCTGCCGAACCCTGGTCAGCTGCAGCATGTGGAATTCGGTAGAGGCCCAAGGGTCCGAGTCGACACGTGGGTTCGCACCGGAACCATGGTCTCGCTTGCATACGATCCGCTTCTGGCCAAGGTGATGGGACACGGCCAAAGCAGGGCCGCTGCCATCGACACGCTGGTGCAGGCTCTGGCCGCCACGAGGCTGCAAGGCATCGCCACGAACACCGGCTTTCTGCGCCAAATCCTCGCGTCGCCTCGTTTCCTCGAAGGCCGGACGACGACCAACTTCCTCGACGGCTTCGCGTACACCCCCTGCGTCATGGAGATGGCCTCTGCGGGGAGTTACACCACCATTCAGGACCTCCCGGGACGGCGTGGCATCGGCTTCGGGATCCCGGAAGGAGGGCCAATGGACGCGCTGCACGCGCAGCTCGCCAATTGCGTCGCGGGGAACGAGCCGGGATGCGAGCTGCTTGAGATCACCTATACGGGCCCCAAGATCAAGTTCTACCAGAGGGCTATCGTTGCCGTGGCGGGTGCTCTGGCCGACTGCGACGTCGACGGGTCCCCCGTGCCCATGTACACGCGGCTCGAGGTGCCGGCCGGCTCTCTTTTGACGATAGGGAACGTGTCGGGAGGATGCCGGACCTATCTTGCCGTCCGCGGCGGCTTTCCCGCCGTGCCGCTCTACCTCGGCTCCAAGTCAACCAGCCCGGTGGTGGAGATCGGAGGACTGCAGGGGCGCCAGCTGGTTGCCGGAGACGTCCTGGAGCTGAACGAGGCCGGGGCCTTTGAGGCTTTCGAGCTCCCGTCGTCCCTGATCCCGGTATGGGATTCGACGACGGTGTTTTGCCTGTCTGGACCGCACGATTCTCCCGACATCATGACTGCCAAGGGTGTCGAAACCGTATACTCGAGCGACTGGACCGTGTCCCATCAATCATCGCGCATCGGCGTCCGCCTCCACGGGCCGCCGCCGGGATGGGCCCGACCGACGGGCGGCGAGGGCGGCTCTCATCCCAGCAATTACCTTGATTATCCCTATTCCATGGGCGCCCTCAACTGGACCGGAGACTCGTGCGTCATATTCCCCTCCGATGCCCCCTCCTTGGGCGGCTTCGTCACCTCGCACGTCGTTCCTCGAGCCGAGTTGTTCAAGGTAGGCCAGATGAAGCCAGGCGATCGGTTCCGCTTCGCGCCCATCACGATAGAGTCGGCAGTGGAGCTTAGAAAGAGGCAAGCGGAATTTCTCGAGTCCGTATCGCGCTTCGTCGCCGGAAGCCTGGATTCCGTGCAGCCGCTGTCTCTCACGCCGCCAGCGAACTCGGGCGCGAAGAGGGAGTCGGGCGCCATCGTCGGCAGATACGAGGAGGTGACGATGCGACAGGCTGGGGACTCTTACGTCTTGGTCGAGTTCCTGCAATCGCTGCAGCTCGAGGTCAGGTGCAAGGTCCAGGCCGTGGCGGAGGCCATCGACAGAGCGGCGATTCGCGGCGTTCGCCTCACCACGCCGATAGGATGCAGTAAGACGGATCCCCGTGCGACGGATATCAGGTAGGCGGCCGAGATGCCGTGGCTGACTGGGACTCCTTTCTCTCGCAGGCTTGCTGGTCGAATACGACTATCTCGAGATGCCGCAAACCAGCCTCGTGGACGGAATCAAGCGCATTCTTTCAGCCCAGCTGGGCGGCGGCTGGAAGAAGCTCTCGAGCCGCCACATCCGTCTTCCGATGGTCTTTGACGACCAAGTCAACAAGAGATGCGTCGAGAGATACATGGCGACGCAACGGCCGTACGCAGGCTATCTCCCCGATCCGGTGGACTTCATCGCCCGCGCCAACGGGCTCGACTCCAAAGAGGAGATACTGCAAAAGGTGCTCAGCACGAGGATCCTGGTCGTCGGCGTGGGCTTCTGGAGCGGCACGCCCATCGGGATTCCCCTGGATCCCCGCGCCCGGCTCATAGTGCCCAAATTCAATCCGTCGAGGACCTTTTCGCCCGCCGGCGGCCTCGGAATCGGCGGCTGCTTCTTCTGCTGCGACCCCGTCGTGAGCTTCTCCCCTTGCACGCGTTGAAGCCCGGACTGTTGCCTGACGGAGAAAAACGCGACGCAGGATGCCCCCGGCGGCTACGTCAACTTCGGCCGCACGCTTCCGGGCTGGGACAAGTTCTGCATAAACAAGGGCTTTGGCGACCGGCCCTGGCTCTTCGCCAACTTCGATCAGCTGAGCTTCTACGCCGTCGACGAGGACGAGTTCGAGCGCGTCTACAGCCGCTTCCAGGCCGGAAAATTCGACGTCGACATCACGCCCACCGAATTCGACGTCGACGAGCATTCCGCCTTCTGCGAGAGCGTCGCTGGCGAGGCAGCCGCGTTCCGGGCGAAGCAGCAAGCTGCGACGTCCATCGAAGCCGAGAAGTACGTGTGAGACAAGACTGCTGGCCGTCGTCCGCTCGGCCGGCTCGAAGCTGACTTGGCCACGCTCAAGGGAGAGGCGCCTCCTGGCTCGATGGCAGGCGGAGAAGAAGGTAGAAAAAGATGCGATGCCGCCCCTGGAAGATATCGGTAAGCACTGGAGCCGGGTCATCACGTGCACTGGCCCATGCGCAGCTCTGACGGCACAGCAGACGAGTCCCTCCGGGTCCAAGCGAGCATGCACGCCAGCGTGTACAAGATTAGGGCACAGAAGGGCAGCGCGATCAAGGCAGGCGACGTCTTGCTTGTCTTGGAGGCAATGAAGATGGAGGTGAACGTCGCCGCGTCCGAGGGCCAGCTGGGGCTCGTTGTGACGAGCATCGTCGTCGCGCCGGGGGACGTTGTCAAGCCAGGAGACACGCTGGTGGTCCTGTCGCGGCCTGGAGATCCGGCCGCTTCGTGACGCGTCGAGCCCCTCACAAAAGACGGCGCCGCACGAGGCGAGGCAAGCCGAACAGGCCCGCAAGCAACAAGCTGACTCTGGCGATTATGTTGGTATCATGCGCTCAAGGTTACAAAAAGCCTCTCTCGCCCGTCTCGTCATCTGCCGCCGTCCCAAATGAATGCTGCCCGCCCGGGTTTGCGCCAAGTCAAGGTACCAGGTTCGACGAAATCATCACCTCAAACGCCTCATAGTTCAGCCCGCCGTATAGCCTCATATGCTCCCAGGAATACTCGAGTGTGTCCAAAACGCGGGATACATGCTGTGATGAAGAGAAAGCGGTCAGCTTGGCTGCCCCAGACAGGTCTCGTGGGTTGTTGGCTGCGTGGAAGGAGCCTTTGTACCTTGAAACCAAAGCTTTTCATCCCCGTCAGCCAGCCACGCAGGGCGGCTTGCTGTTCCGGGTCCACGGTGGCGATACCAGCCGTAAGAAAGGGCCAGAGAATGGCCAGGCGATGGATGCCGCTCGAGAAGTTGAGGATCAGGACCAGGATGCGATCTACAGTCGATTTGACCTCGGGATCGAAGGCGGCGCTGCCAACCCTCCTCGTGGTCACCCTCTCGAGATAGAGGGAACAGGCGAGGGCGTAGCACTGGATGCACGCCGCCGCCGTCAGGGCCTCGACCTCCTCGCCCGAGGCGTCGGCCGGCATCTTGTCCAGTTCGTCGAGCCGGAGGAAGATGTCCGGGGCGCTCTCATGCCAGTTCCTGATCCTGTAGGCAATGTCACCGTGGAAGATGGTCTTTTGGCGCCTGTCGAGCCCGGACTGCAGCAGTTTGGCAAGCCGGCTAATGTCGATCTGGATCGACATGAGCCTGGACCATGCGTTGCGTAGCTGGGCCATGGTGCGGTCGGCCGAGGTGCGGGACTTGGCGAAGCTCGGCACGCCTAGGTTGTACTCCCACCCCCCGCCCAGCGTTTCCCAGTAATCGCCGGGGATCAGGGGGCCGCCGCCGGTGGCGCAGGCGGCGGCGACGTCGAGGTAGGACATCATGGAGACGAGGAAGCGGCGGAGGGGGAGCGTGGCGGCGACGCCCAGGCCGTCGGCGCCGTTGGCACCGTTGCTGCTGGGCAGTGTGGTGCGGGGGCTGTACATGGAGTGGAAGATCTGGCGAGCTCCCAGCAGGTGGATCCTCCACGAGGCGTCGGACGAGGACATCTTCTCCAGCATGCACAGCAGCAGGCTTGTCGCCAGCAGCTCGAGGTTGGCCTGGCCCTGGGGCGAGGAGACGGCATCGCGCAGGCGGGTGACGACGCTGCCGTACGTCTTCATGGCGGCACTGCGGTGGAGCCGCTGGTTCTGGACGTGGGGGAGGCCGGACAGATGCATGGCGCCGAGGGCGCGCATGGTGTCCTGGAGCAGGCCGGAGCTGCCGACCAGCTGGGGCAGCATGCGGTACGGGTTGGAGTTGGAGGGCGTGTCGTAGATGATGAGGTAGGAGGCGACGGTGTTGAGGAAATGGTGGTAGTAGAGGGTGTCGTGACAGTCAAGGGGCGCCTCCGGGTCGGGCAGGGCGGAGAGGGGGAAGGACGACTCGACGCCCCAGGCGGAGCCGGTGGAGGCCATGTTGCCGGAGACAGCGAAGTCGAAGCCCCGGGCCGGCCCGGAAGCGGGGAGGCCGGGGGCAGCCGGGGCGGCAAGGACGAGCGGGCCGGCGGGCGGGTGGCCCGGGACGCGGTCGGCGAGGTCGTCGCTACTGGAGGTCGAGGCCGAGGTGGAACTGGTGGAGGCGTGCCGCTGGGCGGGCGGACGGCGTTTGACAGCCGACTGGCGGCTGCTGGGGCGCACAGCCTTGAAGACGAAGCGGCGGTCGAAGTTGCAGGGCAGGCTCAGGCGCGAGCAGTTGGTGCACGAGGGCGTGCGCTCGTCGCACTTGACATGGCGGCGGCGACAGTTGACGCAGCCGGTGAAGACGCGCGGGTGCCATTTGCGCTGCCGCGCCGGAAGCGTTGTCTCGGCGGCCGGGCCGTCGGGATCGGGCTTGACCATTGCCTGTCGTCGGTCATGTCATTGCTAGCGAGCCAAGATGCGAGCGATGTCACCTGGACGCGGACGCGAGAAAGAGAGCGGGGGGGGATCGGAGGGAAGCAATGGCAGCAGATGTTTGACGTGTGTGGGGATGATTGATTGATGGGAGGTGGCCGTTAGCTAAGTGCTTATTGCCATAGGTATCTGGGTCTCCCAGAGAGGCAGCCCAAAAAAAAAAATAGTAGCTGGAAGATGGGCAGGGTAAGGATGGGTAGGGTAAGGCAAGTGGTGGGTAGATCAGGCTCGGCGGCAGTGGGGACGGCCAGTGTAGAGAGGAAGAGAAGCCGGCCAAGGCGAGAGACGGAAGAGGGAAGAAAATAGAGGGAGATGGAGAGAAGAAGAGAGGGAGAGGGAGAGGGAGGAACAGAGACGTAGAGAGAGACAAGAGAGAGGACGAGGTGTATGTATAGGGCGGCTATAGAGTTGGGTGTTGTGCGTAGATCTGGAAGATCAGGCTGGCAGTCCTGGATGAGCTGCTAAGCAGAAGCGCAGCTCAGTCAGTATCGGCCTCTTATCCGTGGGTATGGATAATGGCGGCGGAGAGGTTGCGGCCTCGGTCACCGTGTCACCAACGCCTCCTCGAAGCAGAGCGAGGCAGCAAGCAAGTCCCGGTCTGCTACTTGCTGTGCATCACAGGACCTTGGAGGTCGCGGCCGGCCGTCGAATAGAGTCTCTTGCGCGGCGCCATCACGTGCAGCCACTTGCCGTGAAAGTCCGATGGCGATGCCAGAGGGCGAATGGCGCAGCGCCGACCCGACGCACGCCCTGCCGGAGAGGCGATACGACGCGACGGACACGGATGGCCGCTGCTTGCTTTTTCCTGGCCTAAGGAGCAGCCGCGCGAACGGGGAGGGTGCTGGTTGTGGTGGTGGTGGTGGTATTGGTGGTTGTGGTGGTGGCGGGGTTGAAGCCCGAGAGAGGCCAGCCTGAACCGGGCGGCGGCGGCGGCTGCTGCTGGCTGTTGGCTGCTGCTGCTGCTGCTGCTGGCTGCTGGCTTCTGGACGAGGACGAGGAGCGGCGGCGGCGGCGAGAGCGTCGATAGCGACGGTGACGAAGAGGACGGACGGACGAGGCCCCCCTGGAGCGTGCAGGGCATGGCATGGGGACGGGGGCCCGGCCTCGAGACCTCGTTCAGGACCAGGTATCGAGGCGAGGCCCGGCCAATTTCGCTAAGAACAATAGAGATCCCGCCTGAAAAGCGTGCGAGATGGGGGGGCGAGGCGATAGAATAAGAAAAAGAAAAAGAGAGAGAGAGAGAGGTGAAGAAAAAGAAAGCAAAAGGAAAAAGGACGTGATGGCGCGATGCCATCTCGTGCTGCAATAGGTAATAGGCAGTGCGGGGACCCTGCCTCAGCGCCCCATAGGCCTGTAAGTTGGCTGCGTGGTCGGTCTCGCACCTGTAAGAGTGCGGGGATCCTGCCTCTTCAGCGCCCCGTAGGCCTGTACCTGGCTGGTCACTGGTCCGTCTCGCACTATCGCCCTTTGTGGAATTAGAGTACCAGCGTCGCAGGTATCTTGTGCTACCCCAGCTGCTGCAGAGCGACCTTGCCGTGCGGACGGTGATAGGTACTCTATTTTGGGTCCAGGCTCGGTCGCCGGCGGAACTTGTCCACGATGCTTTCGCCTGGGCCTGCCTGTCCAGCGTCATGATTTTTCTCACCCTCCCTTCCTTACCTTACCTATCCATCAGACCAACAGCTGCCAATCTACTCGAGGCATCATCATCACCACCCGCGCCGACAAACGTACCTCGCCTCCCCATCCCACGCATCGGGAGGGCGTCTGGAGGCATTTGGCGCACCGCCGCCCCTGAGTGGCCGCCTGCACAGCAGCCATGGCACGAGAGACGGCCTCGCAGCGCCGTGCGTCTTGCCCGCCCTTCCACCGCAGCCACCAGGTCGATGCAGGCCGCCGGCAACCTCGTCGCCATCCCCATTACTGACTGAGTCGGCCATCACCGCCAAAAGCCTCCCTCGCGTCGCCCCTCGGGCCTTCGCGTCAGCGCTGCCAGCTCACGTTCCACCAAGAGATAGCCCGACCCGGTCGACGTGTCCCGGCCGCCAATCCCTGGCATGGGACTGCTGCCGCGAGCGGGGGGGCAAATCTTGCCAGCCATCCGACCGCAACTCGACGCAGCACGTCAGGATGCCGATGGGAAGGGGGAGGAGGGGAGAAAAAGGGCCTGCTTCGTGGGGGACCGACCGGGACGCGGGCGTGGGGTCTGGGGGACACGAGCTTGTCTCGGGGACGTATGGATCAGAGGGAGCCCAAACGACTTGTGTAACCACTCTGGCCCGCCGCAGCACCGCAAGGGAACAGTCAGGCCGGTCATAGCTCGTCGGGAGCCGTCGCTTGGCCCAGCCGCCGCCGCTCTCCGCCGGTGCCACGCCGCCGCCGCATCGGCTGTCGTCAGCTTCCGGCTTGGCCCGACTCCGGCATCCCGGCCCGGGCTCGTCGCCGTCGGCCGGTCGGAACATGGCGCCGCGGACGCAACCGGGCCGACAGCAGCTTGATCCTTTCCGCGCACCTCTCGAACTCTTCTTCTGTCTTCGTCCGGATACGTATCCTTCCGGTACGTACAAAAATCACTGTACGGACGCAGCTCGGTGGCGGACGCTTTGCGGGGGTGCCTTGTCTGACAGATGCACGGCCGGCTCCAAGAAGTCTGTGCTCGCGATGCGATTGGGCAATTCCCTGCTCCGGTCAGATCGCACAGTACGGGACCGACTGAAACCGGACCAGAGGCCTCGATGATGGAGCTGAGATATGGCGCTTGACACGCATACATAAGTGGCAGCCACTGCCTGACTGTCGTGGCGCGGTGTCGTCTCTGTCTCGAGGAGCTTCTATAGCTCGCTCGCAGGCCTATATGCTTATGCGGCCTCGCCTTTCTCCGGGATTGCAAGCTGTGTGAAGTGATCGAGTGCCGATTCTCACGAGCCAGCCAATGTCAAGCTGTGCCAGCAACAAGGAAATGAGGAACCGCAATGCCAGACGGCAGCAGTTGGGGCCGGGGCCGGACGCGTAAGGGCTGCGGGAGGGCAGACCCTACTACGTTTTTGCACGCCAACCACAATGCAGTAGGACAGCCCCGTGTGTGGATAGTCGTCGGCATAGACATGACGCCGGCCACGCACCGAGGTTACGCCCATAGGAGCAAGGCCCGGAATACGCAAACCATCGTGGCCGACCCAGCCAAGCCAGCTCAGCACTTGGGCCTTCGCTCTCCGGAATGTGACTTCGCACAGATTTAGCAGAATGTGCCTTTAAAGGTACTGGGTCGATTCTATATTAGGAACAAGGTAGGGTTTGAAACGTGCCGACTAGCTTCTCAGTCCGTCATCCCGCCATGCGACACTGCCAATACGGACGACAATTCCACCACCGTCATGTCCTCGATCAGGACGTCTGCTCTGTTCCTTCCCCTCGCCTGCGGTATCGTCCCGCCAGACTTAGGTCCGCATGCTGATGAACAAATAGTCCGAAAGATGGCGGCTTGATGTAACCAAGTTTTTCGCATGTCATCTTCAACACCCCATGCATGTGGCTCCTGCTCGCCCATCGCAACTGCACCATGAGGAGGAGCCGCGGGGGGCCAGCCGAGGTTGATGGCATGCCAGTCTTCCATCCCCCCTGATGTGTGTTTCCGGTATTCTTGCCGCTCGCGATCGCCCTACGCTCCCTCTGAATGCCGGCAGCACGATGTGTCGTGCCCCCTCCAATGACTCTGTCACGCGCATGGGAGGGAGTCATGAACAAGTCTGAGACAAGAAAGCACACAATCGGGTTATATTACGGGTCCGGGGCAGATCTGCCCGCCGTCTTTCGCGCTTGACTGCGGGGCGAAGCAAGCGAGTGTCTAGAGTCTTGTGCAGACCTCACTGGGCAGCAGCTCCCACGCCAGGAATCAAGGGCCCTGCGCCTTGTCTGAGGGAATCATCCGCCACATCGCCGCGAATCGTCCTGCCATCCGTCATCAGGGAGCAAAGTTCGTATCACCTGACCCGTCTCGCAAAGGGCAGACTGGAGAAGCTCGCCGTTACACAGGACAAGGTTCTGTTTGATTTCTACGTCAATCAGGCTCGGCGAAATGAGTATCAGGGCTGGTCCTCTGGCAAGCTGAGCGCCCAGAACACGGGATCTTCTGTCCGGTCTGGCCGGTGGCTTGGACAGGCGGCTGGGACTGAACAAGGGATCCTTCGTCGGCCATGAATCTTCCCCATCTGCCGAAGCTGATTGGAGCCGAACAGCCCCTCTGAGAAGTTATCTGATGGCCTTTGCTTATCATGTGTTGTTGCCAAGTGCAGCTCTTGTCGATCGTACGCTGGCGATCCCATGTGCAAAAGGAAAGCCACGAGGCCGGACGAAAGACTATTGACAAACGCGAGTCAACATGGGACTGCCGACGCGCGTGCTTGCTTGGCCAACACAACGTTCTATGGATCGAAGGGGTCGTTCGCTGGCATAGGAAGAGGGTGGGATGCCGTTGTTGGGTTCGAGACACATGGCCCACCAGCTTCCCCAGCCTCTCCACCCACCCCACCTAAGGCCGGGTCGGAGTAAGTAAGCAGAGTTGTCAGCCCGTTCGTGCGGACAAGACAGGGTCCAGAATCATCGGCGAGCGAGCCAGCCGGACGCGCTCTGGCATGAAGGCAAAGCCTAGGCCGCCGTATATCCGGAGGTAGTGGCACATCAACAGCATGCAAGGGCGAGCGAGTTGCGGGCCAAATCCCCAGGCGAGACGAGACAAGACAAGACATGGCTTAGAGGAATGACATCGCCTTGGGCACTGGCACCCTCAGAGACCTGACACAGCGGCCTGCTTCGCACAAGACGGCCGCCGGGCCGGGCATCGAATGTCGCCGGGCGGCCTCGCCCAGCCATGGATTCTTGTGCGACGCAGTCGACCGCCCGGGCTGTGAGCCGGCCAAGGACAAGCCCTCGAGCGCTGACCGCGATACCCTTCCCTTCATCTGCCGCACCTACATCCTCCCGGCGGGGGCGCGAGGAGGTGGACGAGGAGGAGGAGGCGGGAGTATGAGGAGGAGGAGAGGACAATAAGGGATCTTTTTCCCTCCTCCAAGGCGGCTGAGGGAGTCCGGGCTGGAGGTAGCCAGATGGTTATGGCTGGCAACAGCGGGGAGGCCAGAGTCAGGCAGGTACGGCAGAGGTACCTTGGGGGCGACGCACGGCAAGGTACCGCAGTCGCACACGTCGTGCCAGAGGTACCGGCCGCGAAGGGTGCATTGAGAGGCTCAAATGAGGCCTCCCTGCGTACCGCCGTCGTTGCGGGTGGCCTGGAAATGCACAGGCTAGTCAAGACGCAACAGACGGCTAGGTGGTTTTCCTATTTTTACTCTTGTTTGAATCCTTCTCGCGCACGTCAGGCTGGCGGGCAGACGGCCGAGATTGAGACGAGCCGGCGAGGTACAAGCAACAGCCGCACGAGGCAGGGCCTCGGGCTGAGCGGAGGTAGCTGTCTCGTAGCGTTCGCTCGCCCCCCCCCTGGCTGCCCTCTGGCCACAAACAGTGACGGCGATCTGAAACGCGCCATGGGCCCTTTCTCAGGGGTAGCCGCGCCAATCCAGGCCAGTAGGTACCTACCTACCTACCTACTGGGAGTGGTTCTCGGTCCACGCGGGCCGCGACTGGGAGGGAGCAGAGACCCGTAGCCTCGAGGTACCGCCACAGGGCCCGAGGACACGTACGAAGACGGGGCAGCGGAGCTCGTACGTGTAGTCTATGAGGCCAGGGGTTCTCGAGGAGAAGCAGTTCAAGGAGCAGCAGGCGTCGTTGTCTGTTCCGTCGTTCCATGGACGGGGACCAGCGTGTCTTTGTTTGTTTCCAGTGCCACTACTGACCTACAGGCCCTACCTGGTACGTGAACCTACCTACTAGGACGGACGACCTGCTGCTGCAAGCCTGCAACTCATCCCGCCGCCCTGACTCTAGGGCCCGGCTACCCAGCCAGTACCTGCCGACGATGTACCTACCGAGCATAGACTGTACCGTCCCAGGTATTGCCAGGCGAGCCAGGCGCATAGAACTGCCGACGCGAGCCCAAGGCCCCAGCACCTGAGTACTCGGCCCAGGGCCATGCGCCGGTAGGTACCTTCAAGTCAGACAATCTCCCGTGCCCCTCCGGAAGCAGCGTGGCCCGGCGGCGGCATGGACTGCTCTCCGTCACCTCGCGTCTCTCGAAACAAGTCGAGCCCGTTGCGTGTCTGATTCAGCGCTACCATGCCGACGACACAGCCTGCGGGCACGCCAATCCGCGCGCCGGCCTGACCCTTGTTCCCCTCATGCACCTCTCCCTCTAGGCTGATCAGTAGGCCGGCCAGCTGTTGCCCGCCCGTTGTTGCCCGTCTTGTTGCCCGCCCGCCCTGCTGCCTGCTGCCGCTAAAGGGTGCCAAGCGTGTGACGGACGAGACGGGCTCATTCGCCGTGGCCTGTAGAAAGTAGCGGTGCGTCCGTTGTTGTTCATCCGCCAGGCCAGTCTGCCCGAGGCACCAGCAGGCGGACAGATGACGAGGAAACCTACCGGCCTACCGACGCGCATGAGGAACAATCGCCAGGCAATCCCTAGACTGCCTGGGAACAGGGCCCGATGGGCAGTCGGCAAGGCCGGCACCGCGACAAGCGTCGTGGCCAAACGCCCGTTGCGCCCACGTGTCGCAGGGCTGCCCGGTCCCGCCGCCACTCCGATGACGCCGCACCGTGACATTGAAAAGACATCGAAAACCAGCCGTCGCCCTTGTCTGTGCCTGCCAACCGCACAAGTAGGTAGTCTTCGCGATGGGAGTCGAGCCGCCATGGGAACCGCGGGTTGCCAGACACCTGCCAGTACTTGAGTAGCGACACTGGGCACGTAGGTACTCGCTAGTACTACTAGCAAAGTGCCAGCCGGTCAGCCTCGTGTTCCGTCAACGTGGTGCAGACCTGCTACATACATACAGCCCTGAGTGAGGTCGTCCTCGGCCGAATCGACTCGTCGGCTTCTTAGGTCGCGATTCCCGCCTACCTGTCCAAGTGCCCCGGGCGGTGCATTCGTCATGGTCCGACCGGGCCCCTGTCCCGAAGCCTCATCCGAGTGCCAGTGCCAGTGCCAGTGCCAGTGCCAGTGCCAGTGCCGCAGCCAAGCCGAGCCGAGCGAGCCTCTGCGTCGGTAGCAAACCAGCCCCGGCCACCGGCCATCGTGTCTTGCCCTCTCTAGACTTGCTTCTTGTTCCAGGTCTGGCTGCGTGTTTTAACCCGCCGAACCCACCTCGGATCCGTTGAGTCGGGAGGCTGACCGTTGCACTGCATGCACCGGTCCATCGACCCCAGCCATATGACTAAGCTGGAGTAAGCTAGCGCCTCACAGCCCCCAAGTACCCGAGGCTCTGTGCAGTCCCGGACGAAGGCCCGGGCACGCAGGCCACGTCCCCTTTCCCCTTTTCTAGCCTGTCTACCTACCGAGGCTTCTATTTCGTTTGTTTCACTCGGCCTGTATCGGGCCTGCCGCCTGATACCGCCCTCGGTTCTCTCCGGACGAAACAAAACGAAACAAGGCCCGACGAAATGCAACTGCGGCCCAGTCAATCAGTCCGCCGCCTCCGCCTCCCTCCGCCCCGTCTCCGCCGAGGCTCCGAAGCCGCCTTTGTACCGACCTCCCGCATTCTGGAACATCTACCACCCCGGGCCTTGGCATACAAAATCTCGCCCTCAGGTGCGCAAAGCCAAACATCTATGTATGCAGGTACATGCGAAAGTGTGTCCATACTCCTCGGCGGAGGAACAGGCATGCAGCCAACCACCTTCTTGGCTACTTCGGTTCCGTTGAGACCTGAGGCTCTGGTCGTCTGTCTGTCTGAGAAGCCGGTCGCGCACGTGGTAGGAGATTATGTAATTGCCCGAAAGAGAAAATCCGTCGGCATCCACCAGGGAACCTCGACAAAACTTTGACAAGCCAGCCTCGTGTCAGCACGTGTCTCGCCTTTGCCCATGCTTGTTGGGCACCATGCTTGAGGCACAGCAACCACCCAGCGAGCTGCGTCTGGCCGCAGAGGCTCACGTGAAATATGTCCAGAGCCTGGACACGAAGAAAGATGAGCTGGACTACTGGCTGACAGAGCACCTGCGGCTCAATGGCGTCTACTGGGGCTTGACGGCCCTCCACCTCCTCGGCCGTCCGGACGCCCTGCCTCGCGCCGACACCATCGACTTCGTGCTCTCCTGCCAGCACGACAATGGGGGGTTTGGCGCGGCCCCGGGGCACGATGCCCATATGTTGTCCACCGTAAGTGCCGTGCAAATTCTCGCCATGGTCGATGCCTTGGACCAACTCGAGACTCGGGGCGTCGGCAAAGCCAAGGTGGGAAAGTGTGGGTTTTCTCGTGACACCCTTCGCCTCGGCCGCACGTATCTGACGTACGGCAGACATTGCGGACCTGCAAGATGGCAAGACGGGCAGTTTCCACGGCGACGAATGGGGCGAGGAAGACACGCGTTTCCTCTATGGCGCCCTCAACGCCCTGTCCCTCCTCGGTCTGCTGTCCATGGTCGATGTCGACAAGGCCGTCGCTTACATAGCGTCGTGCGCCAATTTTGACGGTGGCTATGGTGTGCGGCCGGGTGCGGAGTCGCACTCGGGCCAGATCTTCACTTGCCTGGCCGCCCTCAGCATTGCCGGCCGGCTCGACATGGTTGAAAAGGAAAAGCTGGGCAGGTGGCTGAGCGAGAGGCAAACCCCCCGGGGCGGCCTCAACGGTCGCCCGGAGAAGAAGGAAGATGTCTGCTACAGCTGGTGGGTGCTCAGCAGCCTGGCTATGATAGGCCGCACTCACTGGATCGACCGTGATGCTCTGATCGGCTTCATCCTCCGAAGCCAAGATGCCGAGAACGGGGGCATCTCAGACCGGCCGGGCGATATGGTTGACGTCTGGCACACCTGTTTCGGCCTGGCAGGGCTGAGCCTTCTTGGCTATCCCGGCACGCAGGCGGTCGATCCGGTCTACTGCATGCCCAAGACGACCATCGAGCGGCTGATCAGACAATGAGAAGGGACGTCGCTGGAGACTCGGGACGGCTCCGACTACCATGTCCTCCATCCGCGTCCCTCTTGCCATCTAATAGCCTGCTAAACACATGTCCCCGTGGTAGTCAGGATACAAGGCGAGAGGAGAGCAAGAGCTGTTGGTTTTTTCAGGGGCTTCGCCAATTCTCCATGGAGTTTGCCCTGTGAAGTCCTTCAGACACGCCATCCTTGATCGAGACCTGAAAAGGAGCACCAGTCGGGCTCGTCTTGTGGATAGGTGCACTCTTTAGGTACAAAGATATCCCAATCAATCAATCAACCCACCAGACTGCGTTTCTCCGTCCGTGAGCCTGGAAGCTCGAACCGGAGGCCTTGCTGAAGTACAGATCGGAAATGCCCCTGAGATGCGGGCGGTCTGGCGCAGAGCCTGGCAGCGCCGACATCGTCCATCGTGGGTGCAGGGCTCAGGCCGCCACCCCAAGTTGCACGAAATGGTCCAACCTTTCTTCCCTCTCTACTCTTCTGTTTCCCGCGAGAAAAGCTAACAAGAAGGGCATCTAGTGAGAGGCCCAGTGCCTCTGCTGTCTATTGACCCTGCTTCGTCCATTCGGCAGGTGCGCGGTGGGCGGTCAGTGGCGAGGGCCAGAGGTGGAAGGAGCGCGCCGAGGGGCGCCTGCCTACCGCCTTCCTCGCGCGCTCCTCGCTTCCATCCACTCCTCCTCCCCCGGACCTCTTTCTTCCCTTCCTCTTCCCCCTTTCATCCCAGCCTCTCCTCTCCTCTCTCCCTTTCTCCCTGTCTCTCTGCCACGCCTCTTCTGCCCTCGCTGGAAGCCGCCTTCTTTCTTTCCGGCGACAGCCTCGGCCGCTCTGCTCGGCCGCCCTCCCGTTCTCGAAACGGCCCAGACCTGCCGTTTCGGCCTCAGGCCGGCAACGGAGCGAGTGGGCGCCCGCCAGCAAGCGACGCTCGCCGCAGGTGCTCAAGCTGCCTGTGGATGAGGCTCTCTGGCCCGGGCCACCAGCTGCAGCCGAACGCGTCGCGCCTCCTCCGGTAAGAGCCTCGCTTCTGCCCCTTTTCCCGTCCGTTTCCTGGCTTCGAAGGCTTCCTCGACCGACCGTGGCCGTGTCTTCCTTTGCAACTTCACGCGGAAGACGAGTTGCTCTTTTCCCGCCGCGCTCAGCCGCTCACTCTCCCCCGTTTGCTTCTTTGCTCCCCCTTGCCTGTCTTCTCTCCCTCCGTTCCGCGTGCTCTTGGCCTCCTCACCTTGTTGCTCCTTTCCTGCTTCTTGGCCGGCTTCGGCTGTCGATCAGACCTGTCTGCTGCCGGACAGGCCGGATCTCAACCCGTCAGTTCCGCGCTTCCACCGGCGACCCTAGGAGTGGCTTTTCCTTGCACACTCAAACGATGGCTGATAGCGTGTCCCGCAGGTCGTCGCGCATACCATGGCGTCGCTCGTCGCCACGAGGGGCGTTGCGTCCAGCTCAGCGACGAAGCCGATCCCGCTGCTCTGCATCGTCTGCCCCGAGGCACCGCGTTTCTCCGATGTCTCGCACTTGCTGACGCACATCGCTTCCAAGGGTCATCTCCACCACGAGACTCAGACCAGGTTAAAGAAGCATCAGGACGTCGCGGCTGTCGCCATTATAGAGCAGTACGATCAGTGGTACAGGGACAATGGCATTGAGGCTCTCCTGGTCGAAAGGATGAAGGCGAAGCAGCTGAAAGAGGCTGCCAAGACGAGACGCGCCCGGGGAGCCACCCCTTTGCCAACCCTCAAGGTGGGTGCTTCTCCCGCAAACGTGAATGAGGCTTAGCCTGCGACAACGTAGCTGCTGACGCCGGGCAGCCGACGAAGCGAAAGACAAAGCGGCCGGGCAGCTCAGCGACAGTCAAGTCTGAACAAGATGACTTCGGCCCGGACTTCCCCTTGTATCCCGGTTTCTTGATTCCGGAAAACGATTTCGAAACCCCGGACGACTTGTTCGCCAGCAATGAGACGCTGTCCCTCAAGGGTCAAGTCTGGCCGGGCATGGGCAAGATGGACCTCGCCAATGAGGATATGAAGCGGACGCGCAACCAGCGCAAGCCTGACTCTGTCATTGAAAAGATGCGAAGAACGTCCGAGGGCATTGAGCCCACACAGGTTGTCATGACCTCTGACCTCGAGGTAGAAAGGGTAAAGGGAGTGTACGACAGCTCCTCGCCGATTCCTGGCCAGGAGGATGAGGTGAGAAACCGGCCATGTCCCTTCGCCAGTTGCATCACTGACCCCCAGCAGACACCCAAGAAAGTGTCGAAGCCTAAACGGAAACGTCCGGAAGCACTGGCAGAAATCTCGGCCAATGTTCCTCGCGGCGGAAGACGGCGGCCGGCTCGCGGCAACGTGGCGAAGAGCAACCGAGTGCCTCAGCTCAAATTGGACTACGACCGGGACACCAGCTTGGATCGAACCCCGTCTCTCGAGCCCTTCAGGCACACCAATGACTTGTTTCAGGACGACGATGCAATTTCCGGTATGCTGTCCTGTCCAGCACTCCGCACCACTCTGACAGGCTCAGGTATTTTTGAAGACCGCCCATTTGCGACACCCACACACCGAGATCAAAAGTACGGACCATCTTCGCCCCACGATCTGCATTGTGAAAGCTCATCACATTTCAGGTTCGACGCGCGGGAGCGACTGGGGTTGCATTCCGTAAACCCAATCACTCACTCGAACGTGGTGTCACCGACTCCCTCTTCCAGAGATCTATCCACTCGACTTTTCTCTGCTCGCGAGCCTCACCCGGCGAGAAACCAGACTCATGGATTCCTTGGGCACGGGAGCCACCTTACCTTGGGTAAGTCTGGTGCTGTTGCTCGAGCCAGGCCGTCTACGAGACCCCGAAACACTAACCTGGTCCAAGGCTCATTGACGCAACCCGACGCATCGTACGGAATCGGCGACATGTCCATTTTCAACAACCCGGCAAGATTGGCCTTTTCCGCAAACAATCACTTTGGATCCATCGCTCAGGAAGGCTTTCGCCTAAATTCTAGTACTCACCCGCGGCCTAAAGCTGGAGATTTCGCGACTGCAACTGGCGATTCGTTGGCCAATTCTAACGGTAGCCAGTTCATGTCCATGTCCGAGTCCAATCCTCTATTCTCCCACGACCGCATGTTTCTTGGTTCATACACTCAGCCGCATGCGAGCCAGCCTATGCCCTCCTTCAGCTTCACGCCAATCAATCGAGGCCGAGACCACGGCCTCGCAGCGCACGAGCAGGACAGGCACGCACCTGGGCCCAACATCAAGGTTGAATCTCACCTTTGCGAAGGCCTCAATAACGCATCCTCGGGCGATACGAAGCAGTCCGCTTTCGCAGTAAACAGCTTCTGGGATCCGCAGCCTCCGGATGCTGGTGTTGACATCCACGAGGACCTCGGAGAAGAGCTAAGCATCTAACATTCGTCGCGTCGCAGATCATGATGTCTGCCGCCTCTTCACAGGCCTGGCACGGGGACTGCGTAAAGGGTCTTGGTTGGGGGGGCGCTGCTTTGACGGGCAGGCTCTTGTGACCCTTGGGGTGACGAACTCGAGGTTCCGGCCCGAATCCGAAATGTCGCCACTTCCATGTCCTGTCCGGCAAAACGCCAGGGCGCTCCGGCGCGCAAATCCTTTTTCCTTTCTCATCTCCCACCCCTTCTTGCTCCCATACTGATTCCTTTCTTGCTCGTCGTCCGGTCTCCTCGAGGGTCGGACCGTTTTATTTTTCTTCTCCTAATATGGTGCGAATTGGGGTCGTCGAAATACCGGTTCGAGGCTGGTCGTGCGCGACCTGCTCCAACCCATTTACACTCCGATTCTCGGGTACAGAGAGACCGGTATCGATATCAAGGATACTAAGGGTGAAAAAACGACGACTTCAGCGTTCTGAGATGCAGCCCTTCTTCTTTGGAAGAAGTCGTTATATTGGGTTTTGTTCCTGTTCTTTCCCCATTTACGGACTATGGAGATGGACGCCTCGCCTGCTTCGGCAGCTCAAGATATCAATTTCAAGCATGCCTTGGTCATGAGAGGAGGCATCCCGGGAGCTTCTTGGTTCGGATGATGTGGTGGACGCGAGTTCTGGCCAGGGCACCCGAGCAGAGGCCATGGCTGTTCGGGGGCCATGACGGATCGGAAAGGGTTCAGGGAGGGAAGGCGGACGTTGCCAGGGAACGGGGTTGAGCATGAGGGGAAGAGGTCGCCTGCAGATGGCACCTAGGTCAGAGATGGCAGGCTTCAGAGCGCCAGGTTCTACCTCGTCTTCTGGGCACACTAATCTTGGCGGGCTAGATGAGAGAGCGGCTTCCGTCTCGCTCGCCGATCCCCACGCGACATGACAGAGCCGATAGAGTGGCGAGAAGGGGAGAGGGGGGACTAGGAAGAAAGATAGATTACAATTGCTCGATGCTCGCAACGAGCTGTTGCAGTTTGTCGGGGCTGTTTCCCGCGGTGACGTCGTTGAGCAGCCGACAGGCGCCGGCGAGGCGGCGCCTCTTGATGCGGAGCTCGAGTTCGCGCGATTTTTCGGCGGCGACGTCGAGCACCTTGCCGGGGATACGGGCGAGGCGGGCGACGTTGAGGCCGTAGGAGCGGTGGGCGACGCCGTCGCCCAGCTCGTAGAGGAAGGTGATGTCCTCGTGGCCGTCGGCGGCGACGTCGGCGGTGAAGCGCATGTGGACGTTGCGGGCGCCGTCGAGGCCGTCGGCGACGCGGGCCAGGTTCTGGTAATGGGTGATGAAGAGGGTGAGGCAGCGCGTCTCGGCGACGACGTGGTGCAGGACGGCGTGGGCGATGGCGGCGCCGTCGTGGGTGCTGGTGCCGCGGCCGAGCTCGTCGAGGATGACGAGGCTGCGGGGCGTGGCAGAGCGCAGGATGCGAGCCGTCTCCGACACCTCGACCATGAAGGTCGACTCGCCGGCGAAGAGGTTGTCGTGGGCGCCGGCGCGCGTGTGGATGGCGTCGCAGAGCGTCAGCTCCGCCCGCTCGGCCGGCACGAAGGAGCCGACCTGGGCGAGCAGGACGACGAGGGCGAGGGCGCGGACCAGCGACGACTTGCCGCCCATGTTGGGCCCGGTCACGAGGTAGGCCCGCGGCGACGGGTGCGCCAGCGTCGCCGTGAAGGGGATGTAGCCCGTCTCGAGCGTCTGCTCCGCCATCGGGTGGCGGGCCTGCGCGACGGAGATGGTCGGCGCCGACGAGGCCGGCAGCAGCGTCGGCCGGCTGTAGCCGGGCTGGGCCGCCACCTTGGCCAGCGACAGCAGGCAGTCGAGCGTCGCGAGCGCCGACACGGCGTCGCGGAGCGGCTGGTACTCGGCCGCGATCTCGGCCAGGAGGTCCCGGAAGGCCCGGTCGCACGCGGCCGCGAGCGCCTCGCGGTGCTGGTCGCGCTCGGCCACGAAGCCCAGCACCTCGGGCGTGTGGAAGCGCGACAGCTTGCGCGTCCCCGAGATCTTGCTCCACGACGCCGGCACGTTCTTGACCTCGCTGTTGGGGACCTCGATCAGGTACTCGATGCCGGACACGGTCACGTACTCGACCCTGCTCTTCTTGATCTCGGCCGCCGCCGCCGCCCGGTGCGCGTCGAGCTCGTGCTCCACGTGGGCGATGCCGAGCTGGTGGTCCTGGATGTCTTCCGTCTGGAACTGGTCGCGGAGGAAGCCGTACTTGTCGTCCTTGCGGGCCGCCTGCGCGTTGATGCGCCCGAGGTAAGACGTCACGGGCTCGAGGATCTGGGGGAGAGCGCCGATGGCCGACTTGACGAGGGCCGACGAGAAGGGCGCCGCCGTGGACGAGGCCGCGTTGGAGAAGTAGGTCGCGATCTTCTGCAGCGTTTGCAGGACGGAGAGCAGCTCCGGCCTCGTGCATTTGCCGTAGTAGATGCGGATGAGGCTGCGCTCCAGATCGGTCCGTGTAGAACTCAGCAAGTTCTCCAGCTCGTCGACGGGGGCTGTCGATTGCTTGTCGTGGAGCTCCTGCACCGCCGCCATCCTCTCTTCGAGGCGATCCCGGTCCAGCAGGGGCCGTCCCACCCACTTTCGAAGCAGCCGGCGGCCGAAGCGGGTGAGCGTCTTGTCGAGGGCCCAGAAGAGGCTGCCCTTTTCGGAGTGATCGGTGGAGTTGCGGTAGACCTCGAGACTCTCGAGCGTGGTCCCGTTGATGAGGACGTGCGAACGCGTGCTAAAGTTCTGAAAGTACTTGGTCAAGTTGAAGATGTGCTCCAGACCGTACTCGGTCAGGTGATGGATCATGGCCGAGAGGCAGATGGTCACGGGCTCGGGGAGCTTCAGGACCTTGTCGAGGAGCGCGCCGGCGGCCTCATCTTCGGAGGCATCCTTGAGCCGGTCGGCGTAGAAGCGCGCAACGTGCGACGAGGCTTCGGCGGCCATGGTGGAGCTCTTCGGAACCCGCTCAACACGGCTGCGGTCGCCGAAGACATTGGTGCTACTCCCGGACAGGTGACTGACCAGCTTGTCGGTGCCCTTTGTGAGCTCTCCGACGATGAGAAACTCGCAAGGCGATATGTGCAACAGCCTCGTCTCGATCTCGCTACGCATGAAGCCGTCTTCAAAGTCGTCGTAAACAATGTCCCCCGTGGCAGGTTGGACGGCAAGGATGCCCACGTCCACCTTTTCGTCCGTTCCCGAACCTTTGGATCGCGTCTCGGTGATGCAAAGTAGGTAGCCGCCGGAAGGCGCGCCGTCCGTCTGCTGGTCCAGCTCCCCGTTTTCGTCGATGTAGGTGCCTTTGGTATAGAGATTGGTGAGCTTCCTGACGAAGGGGGCATTGCGATTGTCTCCGGCCTTCTTGAGAGCGGCCGTCTCGACTTGGCGGACGACGCCGACCTTGTGCCCAGCAGCCACAAGTCTCTTGGCGTGAACGGATAGCCGGGGGACGGGGATGCTGGCGGAGGCGAAGCGGTCCAGATGGGCCTCGGATGGATCTTGAGCGTTGGTCAATACAGGTTGCCATGACGCGGCTTCGGATTGAGCTTCAACTCACGTTCGTCGTAGCGCAGCTTGCCTGGAATGCAGACAATGCTCAACTCCTTGGCTGCGATGCGCGCATCCTCGCCAAAGAAGCGGAATTTGTATCCGACCTCGACGATCAGGATGGTGTCTAGGTGCTTCCTCTTGATGTCGAGGAACTGCGTTTCCATGGGCGTCAACTTGCCCGGCTTAGCGCCCTTCTTCTTCGCCTTGGACGGCAGCACGGGGGCGTCCTCTTCGTCGGCCTCGCCATCGACATCCCCGTCCTCGTCACCGGCGGCAGCCTCTTCTGGCTGCCCTCTGGCCCGCCAGGACAGGGCATCGGGGTGGCCCAGCTTCTTGACAAATCGCCTATGCAGTTCCTCATTCTTACGCGTCGTCGATTCGTCGTCCCGAGCCTCGTCGCGTTCGGGGGCCGTCGCGGAGCTGGACCCGTCGTACAGATAGCGGTCCGCGCGGGCCGATGGCGCTACCGAGGTGCCGTTGCCACCGAGCTCGGCAGATGCGGAGCCTTTGGCTTCGGCCTCGGCAATTTGGGGCACGACTCTAGCCTTCTTGGCCGCGCGCGGCGGCTCGTCGTTGGGCGCGTCAGGCTCGTCCTCGATGGGTCGCTTCCTGGACGATGTCTCGTCGGCGGCCGAGCCGGTTGCCCTGCTCTGCTTCTCGAACGAGGCCGCGAGTCCGTTGACAGTCTTTGGGGTGAAGAAGGAGGTCAGAGACTGCTGCTTCTTCCCAGTAGGCTTCGATGCAGGTGCCATGGCTGGTGATTGGGGCTGGTGACGGCCTGTGGACGAGACAGGGTCGGGGCACAGAATCGCATGAGGGCTGGTGATATTTGGAAGCGGCGGCGGCGCGTCTTTGGGGCGGCTTGACGCGTAGAGTGCGCAGGCACAGGGTCTAGGCCGGGGATCCACCTGCTGTTTGAAATCCCTTGAAAAACGTCGGACGTGACACGATACTTGTGTCTACCTGTCCGGGAGAGCTGGGCTACCTATCAGCTTCCGCTATAACGGCACGTATGGTAAGTACTTCCTTTTATTTGTATGTACTTTCGGGCTGGCGTCGAGGTTCCCAGTGTCTTGGTCACGTAATCAGAGGCCCTCGCCTCGCGAGCCAAAAGTCACGAACGAACTACTGATACAGAGAGGGAGGAGAAGGAGGAGATTAACGGCCGGACAAGGCATCCGTCGTCTCGTCCAGTGGCAATCAGTCGGGAGTTTCCCGTCAGCGTCTTCGTCGTTGTCGCCGTCGTCGTCATCTCGCTCGAGCAACAAAAAACGAAAAATCATACGTTCCGGCCTGTGTTATACTACCCAACCTTGCGGATGCGACGGCCGGAGAGAGAAAAGTCGACCGCCCGCCGTCGGCGCCGTCTGGCCTCTGGACGACGGAGACGGTGATGCCCCCAGACTCCGAGCCGAGCGAGGGCTGCAAGATGCCCAGCCACGCTCAGCCTCGACACGGCACATAGGCGGCGCCTGTGCGGCCTGGGGGAAATCAAATCAGCCGTCCTCCGCTGGCCGCATCGTCATGCCTCCTGGGCCCGGCGCTTAGCGGTCTGGACCAAGAGCTGCCCGGCCAATCATGGCCCCGTTCAGCGCCGTTGGGCTGGCCGTTCCGCTAGGTACAGCAGCCATCGCACAGCCCGAGCCCACTAAATGATCGTCGCTACGGACGGCTCTTAGGGGAGCCTCGGCCACTAACCACTAACCGTTGCCGCCCAGCATGGACGGTTCAAGGTTCCCTGTGCGGATGCTCGTTCCTGAGGGTCCCCGTCCCACCTCGCCGCCTCCTCGCTCGGCCTCCGTCCGTCGAGGCTCGTTCGCCTCTCGATCCTCCCATACCTATTTCTCATCTCGTCCTTCAGCCCGCGCCCGCTGCGCATCCTCCGAATCTCCCTTCTCACCGTCGCTAGAGCTCATCGTCTTGCCTCTCCTCCCGACCAGGTTCTGCCTCTTCGCCCCGTCGCCACCGCCGCCTCGGCCCTGTCTCGTGCCTGATACCGACGCGGATCAAACACAGGCGGCAGGATTCACCTGAACGGCCCGCGGCCCGCATCCGGGCCGCCTCCATCTGCGACCCGGCCGGTTCTCCGCACATCGTGCCAAGCCATCGATTTACCGTGGGCCGCCGTCGTCGCAACGAGCTTCTTTGCCGAGGCGAGGCAATCCAGCTTGAGCTCGCGCTCTCAGTTGAGCTCGCGCTCAAGGCGGGCTGCGTGTGTTTCTCGCTTTCTGCCAGCAGCATGGAGTCCAGCCGCGGGGTGTCTGAAGATGAACTGTTTCTCAGCCGGCCTGCTCCCGCCGACAGTCCTACCGTCCGACCCCTCCGCATCTATAAGCCTCAGAGTTCCGACCATACTGTCCGTCCGTCAACTTCCAGCCAACCGACCTTCCCGCTGCCACCGGGTGCCTCGAGCTCGGCGGCCCCCCTACCGTTCCCCGACGACGACGATGTTCGGAAGCCGACTCCTGCGAAGCCCTTCGGCTCGGCCTACACCAATCTGAGCCCTCGAATAGATACCTCGCAGGCAGAGAAGCGGCCTGGCCTGGCCGAGAGGCGAGGGGCCTCTCCAAAAGTCATCCATTCGCCCCCCAGCCCCGATGAGGACCAAGGCCTCTTTGCGAGGCCGCTGAAAGAGCAGCCGCGGCCCGGCTCCTCCAGCACCAACTATCCAGGCTATCAAAAAAGAACGGGCTATCCCCCGCCGGCGGCCAGCGGCGCTTTGCCGGCCGGGCCCGACGCCAGCCCCATTCTCAGGCCATCCGACGAGCATTCCAAAACGGACGACCAGGGCGTCAATCGCTTTGCTTCGACAGCATCCAACTCCACGACGAGAGCAACCCGTGGATCGCCTCCGCCACCGGAGACGCCCATTGTCGAGCCGAGTGCCATGTCCGGCGGCGGCATCGAGGCTCGTTACGCGGCCTCGGGCATTCCAGGAACGGCAACATTGAATAGTCTGCAGGCTCACCAGGCGCAAAGCGCCGCCGCATCCCAGCGGCTGGCGCAGTACGGAAACCAAACCCCTCAGCCTCAACGTCCCTGGACGCCCACTGAATCCCCGGGCCAAGCACCGTCAGGGCCTCCAACGGTGTATCAGGGCATGACTCCCGTTTCGAACCCCGGATCTCGACCGGCCTTCAGTCCGCCTCCGGAGCAGCCTGCACAGAGCCAGGGGAACCCGGCCCTTCAAGTCAGCGTCCTGGAGCAGGACTTCCAGCGCATGGGCACCAAAACACCACCCCCAGCCTATTCTCAAGTCAATCCCAACGGGAGCTCCCAGTATCCCAAGGAGAAACAACGTCCTCAGCAACAGCGTCCTCAGCAACAGGCGTCCAGGCCCGCCACGGCACCAACCAGCTCCTCGCCCTCTCCGCCACGAAAGCCCGCATCCGCTTCACCGGCGCTTCAACACCCCGGGCATCCCGCCTTTGCCAACGATCCGCGGCCGGAATCGACTGGCCAGTCGACGCAGCCCGCATCGACGAATTCTGCTCCGACGCTGACGCCCGCTTCTCCGCCGCCCCTGCCCGAGGGCTGGATCGCTCACCTGGACCAGAACTCGGGACAATATTATTACATTCATCTGGCGACGCAGGCGACGCAATGGGAGTTTCCCAAGGGTCCCAATCCTATCCAACATGAGCAGACACCGCTCTCGCCCACCGCTTCCACCTACGGAAATCCACTGACATCCCCCATGTTTGGAAAGCAGCCGATGACGCCCATGTTCTCGCCGCACACACCTGGCTACGCCGAGAGCATCATGAGCGTCGCGGCCTCGCAAACACCCTCGGCCGCCGGCTTCTCGGGCCCTCCGCCGAGCTCGGGCGTCGACATGTATCGAGTCCAGCCGACCAATGGGGTTTACTTTGGCCCGTACCTGAGATACATCAACATGGACCTCGAGAAAGGGACATGGTACGGCAGCATACTGATCGTCACGGACGCGCCACAGCCCCCGACCATCCACATCCACCAGAGCGTGGATCTCTCGCCGAACCCGAGGCAGTTGCAGCCTCACGTCATCTACACGCACCAGCGCTGGGCCTTTTACAGGTACGAAGTCGATCTGCAGATGGGCGAAGGCGGCACGGAGAGGTGGACGTACGCCGTGACTTCCCACCTGGGATGCACACGTTACGAGTTCGTCGTGGCCGGGCGGCACGAGACGGGTTGGAGGTTCATTGCCCACTCCGGAAACGACTTTGCTGCCGGCACGTCCCAGAACGAGAGAGCCAGGCTCGGCGGCGTAGGCTTCATGTGGAAGGACGTGCTGCAGAAGAACATCGACTGCGGCGGCTTCCACGTCCAGCTCGGCCTCGGCGACCAGATCTACGGCGACCGGCTATGGAAAGAGGTGCCCCTGCTGCGACAATGGCTTGCCATGAGCGGCAGGGATAACAAGAAGAACGTCCAGTGGACCGCCCGCCATGAGGAAGACGTCACGCACGCCTATTTCCACTTCTACACCAGCCATTTCGACCAGCCCTTCCTGAGGGAGGCTTTCGCCCAGATCCCGCACGTGTTGCAAATCAACGACCATGACATGTAGGTGTCTTCACTGCCGCGGCTGGGTTCACTTGACTGACTCGATGGGCAGCTTCGACGGCTACGGGTCCTACCCAGCCTACATGCAGACGTCGCCCATGTTCAAGAATACGGGGCGCATCGCGACGGACATGTATCTCCTATTCCAGCACCACACCACGACAGAGATGATGCGGAATGTGAGCACGGACCAGGACATCTTCACAATCACCGGCAACGGCTGGCACTTCGTCAAGTTCCTGGGGCCGGCGGTCGCCGTGGTGGGCCCGGATTGCCGATCGGAGCGGACGCAGGCGCGTGTGATGGCGGGACCGACGTACCAGGGCATCTTCCCCAAGGTGGCGAGGCTGCCGCCGAGCGTGCAGCACGTCGTGTGGATGATCTCGGTGCCCCTGCTCTATCCGAGGCTGGACGGAGTCGAGAGCCTGGCGAACACGGTGGCGGCGGGCAAGAAGGCAGTCAACACGACGTACAACATCCTGGGCAAGGTCACCAGCTCGGTGGCCGGGGTGGTGGGGGGCAAGGAAGTCGTCGCCCAGGGCTTCTCGCAGGTGAAGAAGGCGGTCGGGAAGACGGGCCTGATGGGCAACGTCCTGAATCAGTTTGGCGAGCTGGACATCCAAGAAGTGCTCAAGGATATGTGGACGCACGAGACCAAGGACCTGGAGCGGACGTACCTGATCCGCACCCTGCAGGGCATCGCGCAGCAAAAGGGGATCCGGATGACGTTCCTTTCCGGAGGTGCGTGTGCCGGGAGCCGCGGGCACGGGCGGACGAGAATGCTGACGGGCGCTCGCAGATGTCAATGCGTCGGGAGCCGGCCTGGTGCACGACCCGTCGCACCCCAACGACCACAAGACGATGTATCAGATCATCTCGTCGCCAATCGTGGGGGCGCCGCAGGGCGGCTACGTCCTGAAGCTCCTGCACAACCAGAAGACGCTGTACGTGCCGCAGAACGGGCAGAGGTCGACGCACGAGGTGTCGGACACCAAGGAGGACATGATGGAGATCTTCCACACGGACGCCAGCGGGGCCACGCGCGAGCTCAAGAAGCTCATGGGCCGGCGCAACTACGTCGCCTTCGTCGCCTTCGACCAGGAGGCGGCGGCGGTCCAGACGCCCTTCAGTCCGAACCCGAGCATCGCCAGCCAGCAGCAGCAGCAGCAGGGCTTGTCCAGGCTCAGCCTGGCCGTGGACTTCATCGTGCAGGGGGACGGCGCATTCCAGGCGGCGACCAAGTATGGGCCGGTCATCATCCCACACCTGGAGTACGGGCGGTGAGGGAGACGACGACGAGACGTGAGCGGCAGGGGAGTCTGGACCGGTCTCGATTCCTGGGGGGGGAGGGCTATGTTGAAATTTTGGATACCTTTCTACGGCAGCCCGGAGCAGCTGGCGCCTATTTTCTGGAGCGCGGAGAAGCTCCGAATCTGATCAGCCGTGCGGAAAAGAGGTTTGGGACAGGTGGCTGGAGCATGTATACCTTTTCCCCCTTGCGGCATCATCATCATGGAGGGTTGGATGGCAAGCTCTACACCGTCAAGTCATGCTGTGAATCAGATGCGCTTTATTTTGTCCCTCATTCCCTCTCCCCACCCGGCATCCTCTTAACCGCCCCTTGACTGTTCCCAAACCGCCGGGGGCAGACTCACGCCGTTCCGGGAACGCCCCTTGGCACACAATGAGCGAATTGGTCTGCGGGAGAGGCCCGACCAGAGAGGCATTGGCAGTCTACAGGTCGAACATGTCCTTGAGGAGGCGCATGGTGTCGTCGGGGCCGGTGACGGAGTGGCCGGTGATGGAGGGGTGGTTGTAGATCTCCCAGTCGTTGCCGCCCTCGAAGGTCTTGTCGCCGAAGAAGTGGATGGTCTTGTACTCGACGCCGCCGGGCTTCTTGGCCTCGCTTTCGAGGTGGCGGAGGCAGTACGTCTTGTCCCAGCCCTCGGGGAAGACGTCGAAGGAAATTTGGCCGCCGATAGCAAATCTGAAGAACGGGTCAAGTCAGTCCGGGGACGGAAGGGGCCGGGATTTAAAAACACCAAAAAAAAAAAAAAAAAAAAAAA
>NJEV01000122.1:0-36237 GCA_002591385.1 Cordyceps sp. RAO-2017 | reverse complement strand
AGCCCGAGCCCGACCCCGCCGGCATCTACGAGGCGATGACGGGCAGCCGCGTGCTGGCGGCGCGCGAGCGGCGCGCGACGTGCTCCGAGGACAATCGGCCGCACGTGTGCGAGGACGACGCGGACTCGGTCTCGGTGGATGGCTGAGTGTCGGGAAGGTCCCCCTTTGTCCGGCATCGTCCTGAGCTCACCACGTGCCGGCTTGCAGTCCTTTCTCTAGCCCTACCTTGACTAGCTGAATCGATTATGGAGATTTCCAGTCAGTCGGCCCCCTGGCGCGCCGTACATAGATTGGTTGGTCCCCTGTCAGCCATTTCGCTGTCCGGGCCCTACCTGTACGCACTGCTCTTGGGGCAAAAAGTGGGAGGGCCAGAGGACATGGAGTATCGCCTATTGCGCTGGGGCAAACAGCTCCAGCTGAGACTAGAAGGAGATCTCTGGCCTCGTGAATAGAGTAGGAGGTTGTGAGCTGTTTGGAACGAGTGCGTAAACGTTCGTATCCTTAGTCGCTATACATGGTGCCTCGATTTTTGTTTGTTACCGTTCTCGTAATTGGGACGAGTGCCTGAAGCTATTCCTTGCTCGATGAGAAAAGTGCGTATATTTCACTCCGCTATTGCGCGTTATCTGGTTCTTCTAGCCATGGTCTTGAGGGGGGCAGAGTCGCCCCCCGATATATACCCACGCGAGCGGGGGGTGTTCTCTGAAAGGGCGTACGAAAGCATTCTGCATTGCTACCGGCGGCTATAGGACGGATACGCTGATGGATTCACCCCTTTTTTTCATTTCCAAGCACAGTGGGACCTGGAAAGCTACAAGAGGCGAAAAGCTGGTAGCATCTGGAAGCCGCTATCAGCGTCACGATGGCAGTTACGCCCTCGTGTAGGTAGATGGGTGAGTACGGGCCAGATGGATTTACTCTATCTAACCTGACTGCCTGCCTCTGCCTCTCGTGATAGTGTTCGGGGAAGGGTAGGAGAGTGGACTGGTCAAGGTGGCGCGCTTTTGCTCCTGCAGTTCCTCGCTCGCCAGTGAGTGCCTGGCGGCTTGTGCCTTCTCGCGTCCCTCCCTCGATCGGCCGGCGTGCCCCTGTATCCACCCTTGCACCGGGGGTCTTCCTCCTCTTCGTCCGTCTCAGCGGGCGGATCAGCGGGCGGATCATGGCCTTGGTCTGTCTTGGGGGGGTTGTCCTCTGGATCAGCAGACGGGTCATCCCCTTGGTCTTTCTTGGGGGGCTTGTCCTTTGGATCAGCAGGCGGATCATTCCCTTGATCTGTCTTGCCAGGCTCGTCCTTGTGCTCGGGATCGTTGGGCGGCTTTTTGCTCGGGACCGTTTTCTTGATCGCGAGCTCGCCTTTTTCCACCATGCTCTTCCAGTCGAACTCGGCAGTGGACTTGTCTTTGTTGACCGCCTTCTGGTCCAGTACCGACATGGCCGCGACCAATCGATTGCAGCCCCAAATATCTGGTTCCTGTTCTCCAACGTCAGCACCTCGGTCCCTCTTGTGAATCACGGGCGATAGGGTAAAGGGGGCGTGGAGAGGGATGAAGATGATGAAGATGATGGATGGAGATGCGCGCCGGGGGGAGCAGAGCACTCACTTTCTTTGTAGGCCCACAGGGGGGGACGATTCGGTATTTTCCCGACCTCTGACCCGTGGCGTCCGGCTGGTTCCGGATCGCGGCCACTCGAGCGTCCTTGCTGTTCAACCTGGCCTTGTCCAACCCCCCCTTGTAGTACTTATCGAATGCCATGACCTCACCGCACCGTCTGCCGTACCTGTGGTCGTTGGTTGGGACGTTGCCCGAACGTTGGCACTCGTCCAGCTGCTTGCTCACTTCGTCTTCCGAGCCAATGACGGCGCCGCCCTTTTGAGAAGAGGCCATGAAGATGTGGTTATCGACGGCGATGACGGTCAGGACACTCGGTTGGTCCATCGGGTCCATTTCGTACTTTTTGAACATGGCCTCCATCTCCTTGTATCCCTCTATGCCGAGGTTCTGCAGCTGCTTGTCCGTCATCTCTGGTTTCGTCTTGAACTCCAGGTGAGTGGAGAAGAGATAGGCGGGTTCGGATTCTGTGTACGGGCCGTATTCGAGCCTGATCCCCAGTGATTTGGCCGGAGGCTCTACTTCTTTCAAGTTACGGGGCGTTGTAGACACTGGCGGCTCTGCGTTCGCCTTGTCATCCGATGAGCCCTTCGCTCCATCGTCCGATGGGCCTGGAGGTGTCTGTGCATTCAACAGCAGACCGAAGGAGAGGAGAAGGACAATAAAAGACCAAAGCCGGTACGGATACATGATGGCCAAGTCTGATGTCGAAAGTGAGGGTAGTTTGGCGGTCTATTGGCATGGGATGAACTGAAGGCCCCAGGTGGACGATGCTATATATCCTCAACAGGCCCGACCATGATATCCATTGCTGCATGACACTTGTGTGGCTATACCCTTGGCTGGAAGCCGACAACAGACAACAGACAAGCCTCGGTAGTGGACCTTTTCGAAGGTGCCTCGTAGGCGTTGTCTCGTCTCGTCTCGTCTGCCTTGTCGGATGGAAGGGGAAACAGGCATTGATGTAGAGGCTGTCTTCGCAGGATAGAAAGCAAGTCAGCCTGATGCCGGCCGAGTCAGATATTGGTGCATGAACAGACCATGGACCAATGTTACATATTCATGGATACTTTTCGTCCAAGGCTCAGAGAGACTGAATAGACCACACCAAGGCTACGCCCGGGCTTCCACGACGACAGTCAGCCGGTGCTCCGACAGCGGCCCCAGCACGAGACGAAATCCCTCCACTCCGCTGTTCTTGGCCCAACGGCCTGTAGAGTATCCCGAAAACCGGTCTCGACCTTTGTTGCTTTGCGTTGCGCCGGCAAAACCAGACGAGGCAGACTCTAGAGCGGTCACTGGGTATACGTTCTTTTGAGCCTCCGAGTGGCCAGAGCTGCGCTTCTGATTCTGTGCCTTACGTTCTGCATCTACCCTCCATTGGTCCGTCCCACTTCAAGTCCAATCCTTTCTCTGCGCCAATTTCCCGTAGCCAACATTGCATCTCCTCCGTCATGTTACGGTGACCCAGCGGGATGGGCAAGTGAATACGACGGAGGTTAGTAAACCTGGCCGATGGACTGCGGTTCTCAAGTTGGAATTCTGTAGCAGATATGATGGACTCGTCCGCCCAACGCCATTCCTGATACACCCGGAAGTCGGCCGTGAAGATCAGTAGCTCAAGACCGCGAGGGAGCGGATCCCACATCTTGCTGGCCTTCCTGCCCGTGGACGGCGAGAATCCCATGAGGAAAACCCATGGGATCCGAAGTCTTCTCAGCCGGTCCATGCAAGCCATGGCTCCCAAGACACCCTGTATTCTGATGGGCGGAGGCTCGTACTCGCCGGACAGTATGTCGGGGCGAGTCCCTGCGTCGACGGCCAAGTCCGTGAGCGTGTGACGCACTTGACTCAGTGCTGTGGCCATGGTGTCCAGGTCGACGGTCTCCTCACTGACCTCGTCATCCAAGTTTGGCTGATAAAACCAATGCCAATCGAGCTTCTGCAGGCTGCGTAGAACAGAGAGGAGTGGCTCGAGCCGCGCCTCCCGTAATCTATATAGCTCTAGCGACAAGAGCGAATCGGGCGCTGGCGTATACGAAGGCCAGACAAAGTCGACCGGATTGTCAATCGAGACCGAAAGATGTTGGATTCCCTCGAGGTAGAAGAACGGGAGCACATCGGCCGTATTCGAAACATCAACGTAGCACCAGTCACTTACCCTAGGGGCAACTGTCACACGGCGAAGATGGGGGAATGAAGGTAGCCGATATCGATATAGGGGCTCGCATAAGGCATCCCTGAGAATTATTCCGGTAAGACGGCTGGAGACGGTGAAATTGGGCCCGATGGACAGACATCGTAGGTTCGGCATTACTGCTAAGAGCAGTGCGACGAAGGCGTCGGTTTTCCCGGCCCGCAGCTCGTCCATCCATAGGTCAACGTATGGCACTCCCGTAGATCGAATGATTTTGGACAATCTTCCAAGTAAGGGCTCGGCCACAGGAAAGTCGGGAGGCTCGTCCTCCTGGGGGTCGTCATCGAACCCGTTGCCGACGAGATGCAGGTGGTAAGCGTGAGTGAACAGGCCCACTCTGTCGACAACGGTCCGCAGCAGCAGCATGGCCGGCGGCGTATGCGTCGCGGCCCAGCTTGTCTCGACCGTTGAATAGAGGCAAGGCTCTGTGAGAGCATGGATGCGTTTATTGACCGTGCTCAAGGAGAGCAGGTCGGATGAGGAGAGCAGCTGTATGATGGAGAGGAGCAGGTCGCTCGACAAGTCCATCAACGACATGATCCCCATTGACGGTGGAAGCGAAAGCCCCCCTTGAGTCTGAGTCCAGTCAGTGGCCGGTCTGCCCAGGCTCGGCAGAAAAGCGACTCACTCACACTGAGAGGCAAGAAGAGAGAAGAAGAAAAGCGGGTGCGGTGACTGCGTGGTCGAGCGACTTGAAGAGGGCGGCCTCAACCGGAGCCGGGGTTGATGATCGAGGTGACATGAAACCTCGCCCAGAGGGCCGTGTGTATCGGCATGCCAAGCGAACAGGGACGAGCTCAATGTTTAGAATCGACCCTGGATCCATATAACGGAATCGCGGCCCCCACAAGGCCGATTTTCGACGTTCCGAGGGCTGGACCCGAGTCCGCCACCATTCCCCGCAGTTGTTGAAACGGTCGGAGTAATGCCAAATTATGCCGCGTTGTAAATACATCATTCGTGACGGTAGGCCTTTGATCCCGAAGCAATCAGCCGAGTGGGCACCATCAGGCCGTCGCTAGGGTGTCCAGGAACCAGAGACCTAGGCTTGGCTAAGTGTACCTAAGAAGAGCAACTGATAGCGAGCCTTGCCTGTCGATCCAGGAGAAAGTCAAAGGCTACATGTCATCGTGCTCATACGGCGAAACAGCTTGGCGAGGCAAAGCATCCTCGTGAGGCAGAGCAGCCTCGCCGGGCAAAATCTAGGTTTAAGCGAACTTTTCCGAAGCTGGAGTTGACCAGGATGCCCCGGCGGTAATTGCCGCACGCGGCAAAAGACGAAATACGGTACGCGGATGCGATAATTCCAGACAGGGACAATCCGAACCTTATCCTCGTCGCCGCCTTCTTACTGGCCGAGTCTCCCTGCAGTCAACTCCGCTGAAAGTTCTCGCATTTACAACCTTACAGGGGTTGGAGTGTACATAAACAGACAGCCGTGCGGCTCTCACTCTGCCCCCGCCTGACCTCTTCATATCATTGATATAATGTGAAACCAGGCCACGATGCGACATGGAGCCATCCGATTGGTGTGTCCAGGCAGCAAGGCACCCGAGGAAAAGGAAGATTAGGCTCACACCGCAAGTCATTTCCAGCAGTGATTCATCGTATTTGTAAGCTTTATACGATCAGCGACGTGGAAGCCGCGCGTCGAGACTGCGCAGCTCCGTCTCGAAGCACGGAGTCGTCCACCCGTGCACGCAACCACACGAGTCGCCTGGGCTAGAATGCCAATAAAAGAGAAACTCCGGGAAATCTCGGCTTGGATTATACACAGATGAGTACACAATTTGAGTTGCCGCTACTCCATGGTGCGTATGCTACAGGCACGACTACCATAAGCGGGTATAAGTTTATGTCGGGGCCTTGAGAACGAATCTAGATAATGGAAATGAAAACTACGAAGATGGCCAGATGATTTTCATCATCTCGAGTTTTTGTAAGACTTTCTACAGGTTGGTGATAATCTTCCAGATCTCCTGAAAAACTTGACTGTTTGACTTACTCGAGTATCTTTGATGCCGGGAGTCGCTCATAAGGAGACTCCTTCCGGTTAGCCTAATCAAGAAATTCAATAGCATACTGATTTTCACACCTCTCCACCCTTTACCGGGAGCTAATTAGCCAATTCGAGCTGCGTTCGCAGTCTGTGGCTTTACCCCCCAGGCCCTTTACCCCCTTTGGTTGCCGCGATTTGATGCCACCCCTGAGCCCAGTGGTTGAGGAGCGAGAAAGGACAAGTCGAGATCATTTTTCATAAATGCAGGGTCTATAACATTCTATCTAGTAGCCAGCGCTCTTGTCTGCGAACTTGAGGTTGCTAGAGATGACAGTGATCTTGACGCCAAGGTCCTCGGGCTGAGGGCCGCTCTCAGCGTCCTCGCCGTCCTCGGCTCGCTTGACCTTGAAACGCTTCCGACTTTCCTCTCCCTCTGCCTCCTCCTCGTCGTACTCCTTCAGCAGCTCGTCGTACGCCGAGTCAGGAATTGAAATCATGACCTGTACCCTCCTCGGCTTTCCAGGCCCGTCCCAGAGGAAGGCGGAGGTGCCGCAGCCATTCTTGCCCTCCCACTTGACATCATACTTTTTCCCATCGTGCCACCACAGGCCCTCCCGTTTACTTTTTGGCAGCACCTTGCCGGCATCTTTGCCATCCTTGGTCGTCATGGTGTATGAATCCTTGCCCAATTTGTCCAACGCCTCGTTTTGCCCGTGCACCGAGGGTAGCGTGAAATTGGCCGGGCCCTGGTCCTGGTATTCCTTCAGGATGTCCGTCATTTCTGCAAAGGGGCTCTCCCTGCCCTCACTCAGCTTGGTCAAGCAGCCGAGTTCAAAAGATGGCACGCGCGGGCACTGCCCCTTGACGGTAGCAAAAAAGGTCCAGGTTTCGACCGAGCAGGAACTATGGGGGGGGCATTCCCAGGTAGTCGTGGTCGTCTGGGAGACCTCTCTTTGCTGATTGTTTTCCCCATTTGTGCCTTGCGACTGACCCTTGGTGCCAGATACGGAGGCTGACGCTCCGAGGCCGGCGAAGCCAACGCTCACGGAAGCTTCCGCCGTCAACGACGAGGAATCCTCAAACGACCACCCACTACTGCGCCCGTCGATAATTGCCGTAGAATTGGATGTGTCGAATCCGATTGGTTTCGTGTCGGAGTGAACTGCGACGTCCACATTCGAAATAAGCTCCACCTTGAGATCTTTGCTTGTGAAAAAGAGTGGTCTGTTTACTTGAAAGCAGAAACCATGTTCGCCGGGCATAGAGTCCAAGATACGGGGCGTTCCCAGGCTGAGGATCTCCTGCTTGGCTTTGATGATCTCGATTTTGGCCGTCCGGTGCTTTCGGATGAAGTTCCCATGGTTCAGACGGCCGAAGTTGTTCGACTGAGCGGCAGCATGGCCGCTCAGGGCCAGGAAGAGGGCGCAGAGAGCGTGTGAGGGAATCATGTTGACAAGGTGCACTTGAGAACGTGGCGTGTGTTTGTTTCCCGGTAGAATGATTGAACCTGGCCGAAATCCAGAGAAAGAAGAGAAGGGATCGATCGTCTGATGGAGATCAGGGAGGAAATGATCGGATGACTGGCTGTCTGATGGAGAATCATCATCATCTGAACGGGCGAGGTTAGCTTTTATATGTGTACTGCGTTCTTGATGCGAACAGGTGTTCCGGGTTCAACTGCATGGGGCCTTTCGGCTGCCAGATGCCATGACAAAGATGGCGCCTGGGCGTTGCGATACACCCAGGCAAATGCAGTCAACGCCCAGACCAGATGATGTGGATAACATCGTATTCTGCCCACAACGACGAAAATCCTCCGAGGCCCCGGGATACAACAAGTACGCCTCGTGCCATGCGGCTTCTTCTAAGGCTTTTCGAACGCTCAGGCCCTGAGACGTTTCGCATCAAGGGCCCGTTAGACTTTGGCAGACTTGCGTCTGGTCTTCGTCGTGGGCTAACTCGACCGGGGCGAGATTCTGCCTATCGGCTTCGCAATGTGACTTAAACAGCGGTACCTTTTCCAGTGTTGTGTGTATACTGTGCAGCAGGCTCTCCCACAGCTGACCAGGGGCCTTCGTCCATGAACTTCAATTTTTTTTACCGAAGGAACAAGGTCGGAACTCGTCCGAACCAGGATACGGACAGACTGCTACGGGGTGCTTCCATGACATCTTGTGCTTGTTCACTACCAAGAGGAGCGCTGTGTGAGCCGCTCGACCGCTGATCCAGCAGTACTGGTCGGATCCTAGACCAGCGTCACGCCGGGGATCGTAACATCTTTTACGCCTCACTACCCATATTCGACACTTCAGACGGAAGGACTTGCGCAGTCCACCCACCATACGGATGAAAGACCGTTCCGCCGTATTGCACTCTGGATAACCATTTCACGTCCTCGCCCGTTCAAACTTCGACGTCGTTAGCGGAGAAGATTGAATCTCGTAGTTTGATCTTGACAACCTAGTCGCCAGACGACTCCCTGTTCTCTCTTTGAAATCATCCGTGCCATCCAGAAAGACTGCATGTGCTGGCACGAGCATGCCGTACCAGGAGTGACACCTGCTGACGGTGGTGCCCTTGAAACCGCCAGAAGCATTGATCTGCGTGGAGAGGCAACTGTGAAAAGTCGTATGACAACGATGAGCTTCGTCGCTCAGGCTCCCAAATTACTCATTCAAGCGAGGTTGACAAGTTAATGGGGCCCCGTACAAGAACAGGTAGGTGTAAGGATCAAGTAAATAACATGACTTGGAGAATCGAGGACAGGGCAGCATGGACTTGGCTGTTTGTTCTCAACATACATGTATGCTGAAATGACGCATTCAGGCGCAGTCGAGATCAGGTCGTATTCCACGCCTGACGAGCCTCCAGAAAAAAAGCCTCGCCACGAGGTCAAACCCCTTTAGGGGCGGTGCGCATGTCAAGAAGGTGCGTGCACGGTCAGCGCCTTGCGATATCTTTCTCATTCATCCTCAGCTTTGTCTTCCTACGTCTTTCAATCCTTGGAACGCACCGCCCTTTTGGAACGCCTGGCTCATGCTGCATCTATTGGGGTTTGGGGGAAGGCCCAGTAATATCGATAATTATGCAAGGCTGAAAAACGACGTCGTATGCGTCTGGAGGCTGGCTGACACTCCGCTCTGCCGAAAAAGCCATTAATACACGTGCCAGTGTGAGTGTTTCAGGTGCAAATGCCATTCTCTTCTTTTCAGCCGATTCAGGCAATCCAGATTCGTAATGTATTTCGGGCGATGGCAACCCCATACAACGTAAGCGGGATACATCTACACCAAGTCATGTCCGCAATTCGCGAGGCAGACAGGCTGGGATACATTCTGCCGTCCTACCCTTTGTCCCCACTAGGCATTTTACACGGATCATAGTAATTTTCCAGAGAATGCCCGGAGCATGAGACGATGCCATCAGGCTCGTCGATCGAGTATAAGAGAGCCGGGAATTTCTGCTTAAAAAGGAGCTTTCCATTCTCTACGATCTTACTCTGATCTGCTCATCCAGCTTGAAGCCTCTTTTGTAACCCCCCAAGCCTTGGGTCTCATAGTCATAAGAGTATCCTTTTCCCGACCTCTGAGATATACACATAAGACTGATCTTGGGAAAATCTTTGACAATGGTCCGCATTGCTATCGCTGCCCTTCTGGCCGGTACAGTCCTGCCCTCGGCCCTTTTTCCCCGGCCCTCCCCGGTGCGCCGGGAGGCTCTAGGACAATGATCGCACGTCATCTTTAATGTCGTGTGGAACTGGAATCATTCGCTAACACGTAAGTTCTCTTCTGCAGTTGCCGCCTCCGCCCTGGCCTTGCCGGCCAACCGGCCTTCTCAGTCTGAAGGTGACGTTTCCGCTCCCACCACACCTGGCAGCAACCGTGGCGCCGAGTCCTCTGCGGTTCCCAAGGGCCCGACTGCCGACCAGACGGAAGATGACCCGATCTCTCCTGGCAACGGCCCTCCTGAGCAGGGCGGAGACAATACCAGGACCCCACGCGAAGCCAACGACAGTGCACTACCGGATACACTTGAGGAGCAGGCCGCGAAATTCGAAAAAGAGATCAAGGAACTTGAACAGCTGGTAAAAAGGCTGATGGAAGAGTCTGCCAAAAAGGGCAAAGACGAGGCTGGATCCCAAAACACCAAGGGCGGCGGCGGCGGCGGGACCACCAAGCCTGGTCCTGCTCAGCCGAGCTCGCCTGATGAATCCGGCGGCGGCGGCGACGCCGAGAGCGCTTCTTCCGGGCCGAAGGGGAAGACAAGCAGTCGCGGCTGAGATGGCTGACCTATTCCGAGGCTGAAGAATGTTCTTTCCGTCGCAGAGGTGTGACCACTACATGTATGTCGATGCTTTGGTATTCAAATCTGAACTTAGTTTGTCACGTCTACATCTGTCACGGGCACAAATACAGGAAACCGGAGAGTGAAGAACGAGGACAGTTGATCGATCGAGTTATCGTGCCATGTTTGAAAACTGCGCCGGCCCGGTTCCCAGTACCCCTCTTGATATGTCGTAGCTCCCTTCGCTGCCTACATAGACATCTGCTTTTGGAGATTCCAGTCGTGACTTATTGCTCCAAGCATTAGGAAGCAGTACAGACCAGATCACGACGGGCTGCAAAGTAGATGCATTTCTGGGCATTTTTCTACTCCTTTTCGACGTTAAGGCTGAATACGTGCTGTGCGTGTCCCCACCTTTGACAGGCTGGGTCCCTGGGACATTCACCGACCTGAAACGGGAGATGGTTGGATGCGCTGTTTGGTACATGTAGGGATCCAGTCATTGCGAAAGACGGCAAGACTATCAATGCTAGGTTGTTTCCCCTGGATGAGATGCCGATTGGGGGCGGGCGCCAACGGCTGTGGGGGCAATAGCGTATTCCAGCTCTAGTAATACCTTGAAGCTTTATTCGCACCCCATATGTACATCTCAAGGCTCCGCTTAACGTCGGATAAAGCCGTGTAAGACTCCGAGGTGATCAGCGTACTAGAAGTGGGTCACCGCAACGGATGATTCCATATTAGGAGGCGGCTCTGCCCCCCGTAAGACCGTACCTAGGATAGGAAGAACCAGATATTACATAATGAACACCGTAGTGAAATATGCGGACTATGTCTATTTAGCTAAGAACACCTTGAGAAACTCGTTGCTACTGCGATAACGGTTACGGAGAGAAGGAATAGGGAGGGGAGAGAGGCGACACAATGTGTAGCGAGTGAAGGCTAATATCATGCTTAAGGGGCCTCAGTTATTTTGTTTTTCTATATTTCGCTGCCATAGCTAATAGCTACATTGACTGGGTGGATTATCTCTAGAAAGATAATCACCTTAAGAATTCTAAGTAACGAGAGACGGTGCTTTTCGCCACATGGTCTTGGTTGATGTTGGCAGCTAGTACCTGGAGCACGCCTTCTTAAGGAGGCCGAGGACGGTTTCTGGCGATGGGAAGGAATTAGTTAGCCCGTGGTCCATGTTTACACGTATCTCTATATCAACGACGTTTGAGGGTGGACACCGGCGCCGGGGCGACCTACGCTTCAGGCCGGAGTCAATGCCGCACTTCTTGGAGATGCAGCCGGAAGACTCGGCCTCGAGCTTGCCGAAGTTGTGGCACAGGGCGCTGGCGGGGCCGCCGCTGCCGCAGCGGAGCTTGTCGGCCGGCGTGAGGACGCAGCCGAGGGCGCACTCGGCCTTGCCGAGGAGGCCGTCGATGAGGCCGGCCTCCATCTGCGCGGCGGCGCTGTTCTGCGTCGCGGCGTAGGCGACGCTGGCGAGGACGAGAGGGGCGAGCGAGAACTTCATTTTGCTGTTGTTGGTGTTGGTGGAAGCGGAAGCTGTTGGTTGATGGATTGTGGTGTGGCTGTTGAGTTGTGAGAGGCGGTGGTGAGGATGATGATGGATTGTGATCTTCGGACCGGGAAACCGGACGGATTTATATCGCTGTGGGTGGACGAGATGGCTTGAGGCGTTTGACAGTTCGTCGCGTGTCTTCATGTCCTTATCGCGTCGGCGTGAGACACATGTCCTCGCGTTGGAATGCCGGTCGGCAGCTCCTCCGGCTTAGACCAGTCGAGTCTTGCCAGCAACCTGGCGTGGCGAGCGAATGTTTCAACGTCGGCGCACTTTTTACAAAGGGTGGTTTTGCGCGGCGGCCTTGTCGTTCTCTTGGATTGTTTCGGCCTGTAAATGTATTCAAGTTCCCTTCGCGCTCTCCCTCTACATGTAGGGAGATGACTGTGCGGCGAATAGGGTGCGACTTCCACGCCAACCGAGGCCCTGGATCCCATTCACGAGGAACCTTTGGACGTTTTGTGCGAGGACCTGGCTCCAGTGCCACCCAGGTTCGGAAGCCTGTCCAAAGATCTATGCTGACATGAACTTGCCTTCGTCAGTCGGCCGCAGCGGGAGTCGCGGTGCGGTCACGGCCAAAGTTTCAATGTTGACATCATAACCCGTTGCAGGATCCGAGTATAGCCTTCTGAGCGGCCCAAGCATTCTTTGCCAAGACTTTGAATGTCCACGTTAAGAATCGCTATTCCTCTACGTGGCCTGGGTGAGTTCTAGAACCACTGCTCTCAGTCCTGACAAGGGGAGGGGAACTTGGGAAAACCCGTTATGCCACCCGTTATGCTTCAAAAAGCCCGAGTTCGAGAGTTTACCGCTAGGAACTCGAATGCGATTGGCCCTCGATCACGCATGATTTTGCGGTTCCAGGACAGTCTAGAAGGTCGAATTGCTCGGACGTTGGACCGATGAATGGTTGAAGAGAGAATCTAGAGTGGAGCGCGAACTAGATAGAATCCTTTCCTGTACCCAGCCTGTAGTCCTATCTCCCATCTCGCGGTGGCTGGAAGTGGGACTTGAACAAGACGTTATGCAGTGTAAGCGCGTCATTCGTCGGCTATCTACCCTGTATTTCACTCCGACCCCAGGATTCCTCGCCTTTACAGTAAAACACATAGCTAAATTGCTGGCTGCAGGCAACATCATCTGCTTGCTCTCTTTATCCGTTATCCATGAATTCAAGAAATATTGACTACTATACGAGGATTAAAAGTCTGTATGTAATCGCCGGCTTCTCCATTCGTATGTCCGGTGCCTCCTGTTGAACGGCATCAGGCCGCATATGTCTCGGACCGTCGCCCATCGAAAGAGAACGCGTGCGAGCCAGGTACGTTCCTCGGTATTAGCATGGCCTGACCATTCCAATATTCATTACTCTTCAATGTTCTGTTCTGTTTGTCTCGCACTCAGTCGATAATTCTTCCCTTTAGCGCCTATCGAATCCGCCCATCTGAAACATACGAAGTATTCGTGGCGAAAAAGTGATTCTCGGTAGATATGCTCCGAACATACCTGGACAGGTCAGCTGAGGACCCTACGTTCTCTTACTCTTACGTGTCTGCAAGGCCGAGTGGCTCCATAGAACTTGCATAACCTATCGCTGAAAGTCTACAGATTGATGGCATTATCTAGATCCCAATTGATAGTGCAGCGATCAATTCAGATATATGTTAAGATCGCGTTCAGGCATCGGTCATAGGCCACGGCAAAATTGAATCGCGGCGTTGGGGTCTAGGTATTTTACCCTGTCGCACGTATTGTCCCTATTCCACGCGAATTGACGCTATCTCAAACGAACGAAACACAGCTAACGACACATAGTATTAGGTAGGTTAGTGGCTAAAAACGACGCGCATCTCCTAAAGCAAGAATGACATGCAGACCATGGGGCTTAGCGGCGCACTAATACCATAAAGGTACCAAGAAAAATAGACATGTAAAGGAAGAAAGGCTGAGAGTGGAGCAAAAAGAAAACAAACCAAATCAACTGTTCTGGATATTTGGACGAGCGGGGAATTGAACCCCGGACCTTCAGCAGACGCATATCACTGGATGCGAAGCAGACGCCATACCACTAGACCACACGCCCCGTGTTTGATGTCTCAAAGTTATCGTATTGAACACTATAGAGTCTTCTAACGCAGCGATGTCCTAGAGGCTGGCTTCTATACCGCGCTCCATCATCCCATCATCCTGGAGTGGGCAAACTTCTATCATTGGCGAGAGAGGTCACCCCCAAGACTCAACGGGTGCATTGACTTCGTACCCTAGTCCAGCCTCGTTCAGTACGACCAGGGTATTCACGTAATGGGAAACGTCTGAATGGTTGAAACCTCGCATTATCAGCAAATGCGTGGCCTCACCCTTTCTTTTTTTAATATGCGGCTCCGGTAAGTACAGCTGTAAAGACTGAGACGAATAACCAACCAACCACTTCACTATCAACGGGGTCACACAAGCAGGCAGGTGGGGATTACCCCAACCTTGGCCAGCCCGGCTATTCGACATGTCTCGAGCACAGAAACCGCGCCCGTAAGCAGCCCAACCCGATTGACCGCTTTCGGGGACCGCGGTGATCTTCTGCCAGCTCACCCGATCTCGGCCACAACAGCCGCCTTCCTCTTTGTCCTCTTCATCATCGTCAAAGTGATCATCGTCACCGCCAAAGGTCGTTCGCCAGGGCCTCGGCCCCGGGGCACGACAGCTCCCTGCTTCCGCGTCCCCCTCATCCCTCTTGCCCATTCGCTGGAACGATAGCTGCAGCACGACCTGGGAGCGGCGAGAGCTTGGCATGTCTTTGGACGTGTAGAAAGTCCAAAAGGGTAGATCAATCTGGGAAAGGCGCATCTCGTGGGTATGTCAGACTCGACTCTGAGTAGGAAGTGAATATAATGACAGCTCAGGTCGCTTTTCGACTAAAGTTCTTTCAATTGCGTCTTTCCATGCAGAAAACGCTCGGTTCAGCCCTTGAAGAGGATTGCCAGCTGTCCGCAATACATATGTAGGCGAGACCGAGAACAATCCCCAACTTCTTGACCATCACCGCCCCCTCGTCAACGCAGCTCTGACAGCACAAAGGACTTGAATCCCGAGCTTCTCTTGGCACTGTGGCGTTTTGTCTCGTCCACGTAGCAATGTCCAAATATTGATTATTGGCATTATCACCTCACCTTCCCGGTGGCTGTTGCCAATCCTGCCGGGAGTCGGTGGCCAATGTTTTCTTTGTTTCATCCCGTTCTTGCGTCTCAAAGCATATGTAGTCTATCAGCCATGTGTGGTGACGACGCACAACACGGCTTCGATCCAGGCCACTCTGGTGTGGCAGCCATTCTTTTTTCGCAGCGGCTCAACCTATCGATTGCGCCTCGTTTGCCGATCCTCTTGGTGCAACTGGCCATCTTTGGGAGCCCCGTTGCGCATTAGTCGGGATGCATATATAGTATGCACATGCATCTGAGAACCATTCGCCAATCTTCCTTGGCTCTGCCGCTCGACACGGCATCAGGGATATAAGTGTGTCGCACAACAACTCGGAGAGCCCCGTCGAGGGCGGAGAGGATAATGAGGCGAGCGGCATGGAGCCCGGTTTCTAAGGAATTGGAAGATATAAACCAAACGACTCTCGCTATGGAGTTCTACGGGATTGAAAAAAAAAGCACATACATCATCATCAACATATCAGTCCCAACACAATTGCACGCCAAACAATCAAGATGAAGACCTTGACCGTGATAGTCTCCACTGTGGTCTCGGTATTGGCCTTAGTATGCCTGAGCCCCCTCCCTCAAAGTCATCATGTTGCGGCAGGCAGTTGACACAATAAATCGGTCGGTAGGACATGGCGAGAGACGTCAGCCGAAAGGTATGTCTGTCCGGTCCAATCCCCGCCCCTTTACCAGAGTGACCCATGGCGCTAAAGATGTCCAGGTTATTGAGAAAGACGTATCGAACCTCGCCGCCATTGGCGTTAAGGTTGCCTCTGTCCAGGAGCTCATGTGGTCTGGCGAGGTGATTCCCGGAAAACCCCACATGACCTTTATCGGCACCATCGAGCAAGTTTCTGCCAAGATCGAGTCCATCCGCCGCTCCGCCAAAGCCGTGGACGAAGACAGTGAGGTCGACGTGTCTAGCCCCGAGCTCAGAAAGCGTGATGTACGCATGACTTGCTCCCGGGGCCGATGGGAAGTGGCCAAGCTTTCTTCAACTCTCTAAGACGTCAGTGCAGATCACCGACATCGATTGCTCCCGCGGAGTCCCTACCCCAATAAGTGTCATCAGGAGAGGCATCAAGCGTGAGTGCATCCTATACCTCAGCGCTGGCTTGCCTTCTCGCCATTCCTCACGGAAATGATTCGCGCCTGCTGATTCAGTCACAACTCGTGGCTTGGATAGACCTCAAGACTCACCGCCGGGGCCATGCACGTTGCTATGCGCCCGCTCAAAAGAAAGGAAGACCCGGCTGCGCTCGCGTTAGCTGCGAAGGCAGCAACGCAATCTTCCTATGCAACAGGTCCGACGACGACTACTTCAACCTTCCCTGCAGCGAGGTTGCCGAAGTTGCCGAGTATCTGATAGACGAGTGTTGGGTGGTGAGTGCTTCTACCCACTTTACATGCAAAGTACACGCAGATGAGGGATTGCGTCTGCCTCCTCGTCTGTGCCCCCAGTAGTCATGAATGTCGCTGATAAAAGTCAATGTAAAAGCCCGACGGTTTCGGAAGCAAGGTCTACGTCAAGGGTCTGGTAAGTCGTGGCATAGACATCTTCCTTCCTGTGCAGTCTGAGCTTGTGTGAAGACTAACGCCACGAAACCTGCGCATTAGGCCAACTTGGATTCTAATTCTTACGTCCTTATCACGAAGAATGACTGCTAGGCTGTTTACAACGGCGCATGGGCGACATCAAACAGTTTTCTTACCGCTGTTTACCGTCGTGTGTCTGCCTCTGTGGCCTTATCTGGGCCTTGGTTTAGTACTCACAGATTGATGGAATTCGTCCTTGCTTAATTAGGGCCCGTCGATGTTTGGTGAGGTGGAAGCCTTGGTTGGTAATTGGCATGTTACAGGCCCAGAACACTCGTTCGCCTCAAAATCGGTGACTCTGTGCGTGTGTAGAGACTGGAGGGAACCTTCACACAGTGATGTTGATGCCAGATGAGGTAAATAAGAAGCAGAGTAGCGCAACCATCAGATTCGCGTACGTCTAGAAGGTCTGGCGCGGTCAAGTATTTGATATATTTATGATGTGCGCTAAGTCCTGGTCTCGTTGAGATTCTATGGACCGATTGACCGACGGGGGAAAAATGGACAAGCAAACAGGTAGAGAAGTGGGTAGACAAGACTCCAGGTCGTGATATCGAAGAGCTGCACGATCAAGCGAAACATTCAGAAGAGCATCATCATGCCATCTTCATACATTTCAGAGACTGTTTGTTTCTGTGTTAATCACTGCGGTGTACCGATGAAGCGGATCTCGACGGGACCGCTTCTATCAATGTATGCTGAGCCTTCAGCGTGAGCGTATCAAACTACGGATGTTGCGAGTCTCCAGTCTTTTGACAGCTCCTAAGAGCCCAACCGTTTAAGCTGACTACCGAAGAGAGAGGCGAGTGATCTGGTGTGGGAGATCCCCTTCCCGACATGCTGTCCTGGGGCTCAACAGACATTGATGTCGACCTTTGGCCCGGGACACCGTTCGAGTCGTAGCAGTCGCCCAAAAGTTAAAATTTCACCTTGTACGACCATCGAAGCCTCCCAGGCAACTCACCTTATGCAGTCGAGCATAGATGCCCGCTATCAACGCTTCAATATTCTTTCAGCGACTCTGGGCCGTGCCTCATGGGGCAGCCTCGCTGCCAAACTGGTCGCCGTAGCTCTTGTGGATGACAGCTCGAGACGTTTCTCTGACCCACGCGTGGATTTCCAGACAATGGTTCTCACCTATCGAGAGTTCCTCAGGTCAATTCACCAAACGTGGTCCACTCGTTCCGGGAAGGAAGGCCTTGACTGGGGTCGAAGGACTAAACGGCAAAGGAGGCATTGAGCAGGCGCCCGATGCTGGAAGATTCTTTCGCGGACTTTGCAATTTCATCCTTCCAAATGGTCGACAACTTTTCTTCCCGACTCGGCTGGCTCAAAGAAATGGTCAAGACGATAGATTCAGATCACCGGGATATTGCCAAACGGCAGGGAGTCAAGGACATTTCAGACGTTCTCGGGAACTTTGTTCAGGAGGCTATCCAAGCCGCCCAGGTATGTGGCAGTATTGAATTTGGTTCTCTTGTGCCCGTCGGACAACATCGAATTGGTTACATGATGGATGGGGGATATGTTCTCAAGACTGACATATGTTGACCTCAGGACCAATTGCAACGAAGGACAAAAAAGAAGAAAATAAGAGTGAAGCTCATAGAGAGGCTCAATATTCTTCTGTTCAGAGAGCGCAAAAACAGAAACCCGGGACTGGCGGCGGGAACATGTCAATGGATCACGACGCATCTCTATCGGTCTTGGCAAAAGAGTAGTACTCAAGTTAACTCTGGGTTTCTGCAGACCTGGGATGCGGCAAGTCGGTACTCGAACAACCACCAGAACGACATGCTATTTCTCCCTCAAAGCCGATTTTGAGGACCAAACGGACCCCATCGTCGCCCTCTGCTGCACGCTGCGCCAGCTCTTTGAACAAAACCCCGTCACCTGACAGGTGGCATCTTCAAAGGGTTCCAAAAAGGCGGGCGAACTTCCTTTGCCGAGCTCTGATATGTTCTCCTGGAGATTGCAAGGAACCAGAGAAGTTAGCTGAGCGAGATCCTCTGTGACACAGCGAGTACGACGAGAGTGGACGACGGCAGTGACGAAGGGATTGCAGCTCTACCGATCTCGGGAAATGTCACTGGCCTTGAAGTCGACGGGGTTTCTGGACAGCGGCGATCCCCGTCCCCCGAGCAAGACATCGTCAGGACGTGTCATTGGCCGCAAGGCGTAGAGCACATGCGCCATTCGACGCAGTAGATGCAGTCCTGCGCTCACGCGGGAGTCTTCCCAGGGTATCAGGTGACGCACGGGGCATCAAAGACGAAACAAAGATGGTATACCAAGCTGTGTATCAATGAGATCCCTTTTCCCCTCACCACCTCTCGACCAGAAGCCAGTCCAAGTTACTATACCGCCTTGGACGCCCTCGCCTTGTTCTCCCGGTGTCGCTTCTCCTTGGCGGCCGTCTTCCGCCGCGACATCCACGACCGGTTCAGTTCCCTGCGGTTGTCCCAGAACCAGGTCTGGAAGTCGGTCTGCTCCGGCGGCTTGCCGTCGCCTCCGCCCGCCGCCATCTTCCCCGTCTCCTCCTCCTCATCATCCTCCTCCTCCTCCTGCTGTTGCTGCTGCGCCGGCGCCCAGAAGTTGCGCATTCGCGTCGGGTGCGCCGTGTCCGGAGTCGGCGCCGCGCTCCGCACGTTGCGCCGCTCGAAATCCTGTCGGGAGAAGGGCGTCATTGGCATCGCCACGCCCGGCTTCTGCGGCGCTGCCTCTTCTTCTGCCTCTGCCTCGTCCTCCTCGGAACCTCCCCCGAAGAAGCTGAACGGCTCCGGCTGCCGTGCTGGGGTATCTGTCGCATTGGCACCCTCTGGTTTTGGCCGCTTGTAGAGTGCTTCCAGCGGGTGGATGGTGGATGCCGAGGGCGTCATCGGTGGTAGCGGCGGCGGCGGCGGAATGCTGATCTTCAGACTTTTTGATGAGCTGCTTGATGGTGGTCTCGCCCCACCAGATTTGAGGATGGAGGATGGCGTTGTGTGTTCCGCGCCTTTGATCGGCTTGACCTGAGCTTCTGGGCTCTGGCGCCCGTGTGCCGTGGCAGGCTGCTTCCTGCGCTCGTCTTTGACGGTATTGTGAGCATCAGACTGTTCTTCCTCATCCTCCTCGTCTTCGGAATCCTCCTCCTCGGACGACGTGCCGCTGCTGCTTGTGCTGTCGTCTGAATTGTCTTCGACGTTGGAGTCTTTATCAGCGTCGGATCCTTCCTCGATTTCGGGAGTGTCTCTTGGCGCGTCCGGTTTTGCGAGCTGAGCCGACGGCCTCGTCGTCCGCACCGTCTCAACCACATTGCCATCTTCGTCGACCCAGCCCTTGCCTTCCACGAACTCCTTCGCCGGCTTCCCACTGGATTCCGACACGGCATGCTTCAGGAAGCTGGGGAACTTGGTCGTCTTCTCAAACTCATGGACCGTCACTTTCCGCGACTTGCTCTTTTTGGGTTTTATGTCGACGTCGGCCTGCGCCAGGTTGCCCATGGCGTTGGGGGGGAGCTTGACCTTGAGGAGGCATTCCTCTTGGTCGGTGTATTTAGACCTTGGGCGCTTCCGCTTCTCCTTCTCTTTATTTCTGCCGTCCCTGTCCTTGCTCTTCTTGCTCCTCCTTTTCGTGTCAGCCGACTCGGTCCAGCCTCGCTTCACCTTGCGCTCTCTGAGGGCGAAGCCCTCCAGAACATTGGGATCTTTCTTCTGCCTCTTCGTACTGGACGCCCCATCGTTCTTCTTCTTTCGTTTCTTGTCGGCCCTTTCCGCATCCCCTGCCGGCTCAAAGGTCGCCTCCGGCCGAGCCTTCTCGATGCGCACCTTGTTGCCCTTCAGGAGAGAGCCATTGAGCTTCTTGGTCAGCTTCTCAGCGTCCATGGAGGGCAAGTCGACGAATCCGTAGCGCTTCTCGGGGAACGTCTCGATCGTGTGGAAGGATACGTTGCGGGCCCGTGCCTGCAGCGAGGCCGGGATGATGATCCTGACCAGCTCCGCGTCCAGAGGCGTGATGTGCAGGCGCACGTAGTCACCGTGGCTTCCCGTGGGCGTGATGGCGGACGGAGCAGAGGACGATGGTGCAGCTTCGGCGAGCATCTCCGGTCGCGGGCGGCGGAGCGCAGGTTCGCGACGGTCGAGACGCTGTCGAGGAGGGAGGCTGACGAGCTGAAAATATTAGGGGCGGAGGTATTAACGAGAGTTCTCCGTACATAAAAACTCGGCCGCATAGTACTCGCTCGCCAACAAGGTACCTAGTCAGCAGACCTACCCTATAGCCACCTTTTACTTTACCGCCAAAAGGACTTTGCAAATGCTTCCGCCTGTAATCGGACGCAATATCGCAATTTCCTATTGTGCCGATTATTTTGCAACCTGCCTAGTATTTCAAGCAGATGATCGACGCGAATGTAGGTCAATCACACAGAAAGAAGGAAAATGTGAATCACGACGTGACAACTGGCCCCTCATCAAGCACTCCAACCATCTCGTCCCAGCCCGTCTGACTTGGGTCAATAGCATTATTAACAGCGCTCCTGTTTTTATTATTAAGCAATAGAGTCGAGGTATACGCTACTGGACAAATAAACGGTAAGGCCCAGATAGAGTATCAATCTCGTTACTGCCCCCAACTCCAAGCCCGTTTCCTATCGTTCGAATCATCAAGGCTAAAATAAAGTACAGTCCGCCCAAGGCTTATCAAGTTATAAGAGGAAGGAGATGATGTGCAAAGGTTGTTGGTTTTAGTACAAAATAAGAGGCACACCAGGAGCCGTGCTGCCTCATCCCCAAGGCTTGAAGTTGAAGAACGGTTTCGGATCCTGTTCCCGCTTATCGCCGCCGATTGCCTTCCACCAAACGTCGCTCCCCCATCGAATTATTCTCTCGGTCGCACCGAGGGGTGTGGCTGATGGCCGAACGTCGAGGTAGAAGACGGGCTCGCCCGTTGGCTCGGGCTCTCCAGAATAGTAGTCGATGACGTAGCGAATCTGTCTGCGCTCGCCGTTGACATCTCGAGAGACGTACCAGTCGTGTCGGTCGAAGGGGGGCTCAGTCCTGCCGTTGTTCTCTGTTAGCCTGATGGCCGCGTCTAGGTAGAGAGGGTGCTGGAGAAGCCGAGCCTACCCGAACTTGGACGGGTAAATCCAGCCCAGGACCTGCAGCATGGCAGCCTTGGGAGTCATGTCCTGAGGTCTTCCCTGGAAGCGGACGAGCGTGGGCTGGCTCTCGTTCCCGTCCCAGTGCCGTTCCAGCTCCTCGCCTGTGTGGGCCTCTCCTCGCCGGCACACCTGCCAGCCCTTGTAGAGCCCCCTGGAGAAGCGCTGCTCCCATCCTACAATCTCTGCCCAAGCGCCCTCGTTGAGAAAGTTGTGTACCGAGACCATGGACTCGACGGCGGTGATGTCGGTGTCGGTGTAGCCTTTGCGCAGCAAAGCGTTGTACATCTGTTGCGGTGACGGATACTCCCAGGTCCCGTCGCCGGATCCCTTGGGGATGGTCGACTCCTCGCGTGACGTCGGCAGCGCAAGCGTCTGGTTCGGAGCGGGCTTCTGCGAGAGGTCGCGGAACATGTAGTTGAGGGGATTCAGCTGAGACAGGACCGACTTGGGCTTCTCGTCGGTGCGGGATGCTTGGGGAACGGGGCAGCTCGAGGGTGATGGGCCCGGGGCGGATGTACGGGACGCTTGCTCTGGGTTCAGGGCATCGAGCGACTTCTGGTTCATGGGGCAGCCGTTCTGTCGAGGTCAGCGACGGGGTGAAACGCGCGCATTGTGTGGCTTCTGCCGCTCACCCGAAGCACGGCGGGATAGCCGCTCGGCGAGTGTGCCGCAGTAGGGGCAACGTCGGCCCAGAACCAGCCCATGGCTAGGTCAAAAGGAAGGATGCCGTAGTCGAAGGATGCGAGGAGAATCAACAGAACGGCGCGTTTGCAGGAAGGATTTTTTTTTGTTTTAGGGCGGTGCAGGTTCAAGATATCGCAAGGTTGACACGTTGATGCGAACGATCGTCCGTCGCATCCCTGGCCGGCTTTTTTTTCTTCTTACCCGTTTCCTGCCAGGAGAATTGCACGACTACCTGGGCGCAAAAGCGTTTATCCGACCTATCGCCGGCGCGCTTCTACGTCACCAGCTTTCACTTTTTAAGCCTCCCGTTGCCGCGGAACTCGCCGGAGGGGGCCGCCCGTTAGTACTTACACAAGGTTAACACCATCCGCAGCCTCTTCTCCCTCCCGCGTTCTCGTCCATGCGGCCCCGAACATGACGGAAATGCGCATCGTCCCGCCGAGATGAGGACTGGCTTCATACTGAGTCGGTTGAGCGTCCGGCCGGCATTGTCGCACGGCACCGGCGGAACGCCCCTCGCCCGCCTCGCCCAATCCCGGCTGCACCACACGCGCCGGATCCCATGGACGCGGCGTCCGACCCGGCGATTGGCGCTGCAGGCCTCGGCCGGCGCTGCAGCCGTCGGCACCGCCGCCTTCGTCGAGCTCGCGCGCCAGGACAACAGCGGGACCGAGGAGACGGGCGAGCATCGGATGCTGAAGCTGTCGCGGGAGGAGATACGGAAAAAGGTGCCCGAGGACGAGCGCGGACTGGTCCGGATCGTCGGCGAGGCCATGTTGTTCCTCGACCTGTACGTCTGGGAGCCCATCTGCACCGGCGTTCGCTTCCTGCAGCTCGTCGTCATCTTCGTGCCCGTCATCGCGTCCGTGCCCATCATGTGGCTGGGTGGGAGGCGGCCGGACCGTGACAACGAGAGGATCGGGACGCTCTGGTGGTATGGCTTCCTGGTCAAGGCCATGGAATGGGCGGGCCCGGCCTTCATCAAGCTGGGCCAGTGGGCGGCGTCGCGCTCCGACATCTTCCCCAACGAGATGTGCGACACCATGTCGAAGCTTCACTCCAATGCGCCCGCGCACCCGATGCGGAAGACGCGCGAGACGGTCGAGGCCGCCTTCGACGGCCGCCACTTCAACGACATCTTTGAGGAGTTCAACGAGACGCCGCTGGGCGTCGGCGCCATCGCGCAGGTCTACCGCGCTAAGCTCAAGCCCGACCTCGCGGCGCCGAGGGACGGCGACATCTCGGCGCCGCCCGAGGCCCTGTCGCAGAACGTGCGGCGCAGCGTCGAGACGGTGCTCAAGAGCTCGCCGAAGCGCATCCCCTCGAGCTACGTCGCCGTCAAGGTGCTGCACCCCAACGTGGAGCGGACGGTGCGTCGAGACCTGAGGATCATGTGGTTCTTCGCCGCCGTGCTCAACGCCGTCCCGACCATGGAGTGGCTGTCGCTGCCCGACGAGGTCGCGCAGTTCGGCGCCATGATGAAGCTGCAGCTGGACCTGCGGATCGAGGCGGCCAACCTGGAGACGTTCCGGCAAAACTTCAAGCAGCGCTCGACCGCCTGGTTCCCGTACCCGTACACGCAGTTCACGACGCGCAACGTGCTGGTGGAGGAGTACGCGCAGGGCATCCCGCTGGCCGACTTCATGGAGAACGGCGGCGGCGTGTTCCAGCACGACATCGCCGACGAGGGGCTGGACGCCTTCCTGCGCATGCTGCTGCTCGACAACTTCGTCCACGCCGACCTGCACCCGGGCAACATCATGGTGCGCTTCTACCAGGCGGCGCAGCCCGAGCTGCGCCTCCGCCGGCCCAGCGCCGTCGACGCCGCCCACGACGGCCAGGCCGACGTGACGGAGCAGGTGCTCGAGCGGCTGCGGCCCTTCCGGCACCGCCGCAACCGGGCCGCGTGGGAGGCGGAGCTGGCCCGCATCGACGCCGAGGGCTACCGGCCGCAGCTCGTCTTCATCGACACGGGGCTGGTGACGGAGCTGAGCGCGACCAACCGCGAGAACTTCCTCGCCCTGTTCCGGGCCGTCGCCGAGTTCGACGGCTACAAGGCCGGCCACCTCATGTGCGAGCGCTGCCGGCAGCCCGAGGCGGTGCTGGACGAGGAGGTCTTCGCCCTCAAGATGCAGCACCTGGTGCTGAGCGTCAAGAGCCGGACGCTGGCCCTCGGCAACGTCCGCATCGGCGACGTGCTGCAGCAGGTCCTGGCCATGGTGCGCCGCCACCACGTCCGCCTCGAGGGCGACTTCGTCAACGTCGTCATCAGCATCCTGCTGCTCGAGGGCATCGGCCGCAGCCTCAACCCGGACGTCGACCTGCTCAGCAGCTCGCTGCCTATCCTGCGCCAGCTGAGCGCCCAGAGCGGCGCCCAGATGGCCAAGAAGGGCGACTTCTCCATGCTCCTCGTCTGGATGGGCCTTGAGACGAGGAAGTTTCTCCAGGCCAGCATAGAGGATGTGAGTCTCCCCTTACCCCCCCCTTTCCGCCGTTCCCCCCCTACCATCAAACCTACACTCTACAGCCACCACTAACCCCTTCTCCCTCCACCAGGTTGAACGGTGCGTCAAGTACGATCTCCTTTCACCCAATGTATAGAACTTCAGTGACGCCGCCGTGGACGGAGGCGGAACGTCGCCGGGCTAGAATAGGTGGGACACAACCGGACGGGCAGGAGGAACCTCACTATTGCAATGCTGTATCATATACGAGAGAGCCTGCCATGTCAGATTTCGCCTCTACCGCGTCCCATGCTCCCCGGCCAAGCCCGGCCTTCTCCTTGTGCGGCCTGGGCCTGTTTGGCCAAACTCAACCGATGGGGCCTCGCACACGCGTCCTTCCGGAGACTGTTTGGCGATTGTGTGCACGTCTGGGTATGATTCATGCAACCGCAAACACAAGCCACCCGAGGTAGCTACCTGGGCGTCGCCAACAAGCACGATGTGGAAATCTCATATTATCATCCTCTAGGAGCTACCTGCGAAGCCCCATTCTTCCAGGCCGTCTCTATCGGATGTAGGCAAGCTGGCGACTTGTGGCGCTGCAGCGACGTCCCGTCAAGATCGTGGCCTTGGTCTCGCATTATCGGCCGTGTCGCGGAGAACAATAGAGGAAGGGATAAAGTATACAATTGCTGTCACCACGTGTAACTCAGGCCGGGCAGCAGGGCAACTTTTGCCGTTCTGCACACTACTATCAAATGCAGGCAATCGTTGCCTGCTGGAGATCTGTCGGACGTCGACGCGACCACCGAGCCGACTTCGGCCGCAGAGCTAAGCAACACGGCAATGATTCCCGTCCTCGGTGCCTTGCTTCCCGTCCCCATAAGCATCGTCGCAACCATGCACCAGCCCCTTTTATCTCCTTCGTACCAACCGCTGGCCCAGAGAGTCTGGAAACCGCGGGTCCGTCTAATGATATCCGTAAGCTCGTAAATTCGCGTGCGTCATTGAATCGGGTCTGTCTAGGCATCAGCAAGCTGATCTGTTCCGCTCTGCGTCACCGATCCGCCTCTCAGTCTGTGCTTGCACCGAGGTCCATCGGCCTCTCCCATAGATTCCTGAGAAGCGTGGTGGTGCCGCTCTCCTCTTCGGCACCGACCAGGCTCGCTCCACTAAGCCTCTCATTCAGGCGGCTGACGTCGTCTCCCTCGAAGCTGGAGCCTGTGCCCACGGTCCTGATGGAGGCGGAGCGCCTTGCGGTAGCCGCGTGTCGAGTATCGGGCATGCTGACGTTGCGCGTATGGCGACTGGCGGGCTCCGTCGATCTTTTGCCGTTCATCAAGGGGGTGCTGCTACGGGGAATTCTCCGGCTTTTGTCTAAGCCAGGGGTGCGGCCCAATCGACTCAAAGACCGGGAGACAGGGTTTTGGTATCTCCGGACCACCAGGTACTCCATGCCAGTGCGTTCCAGAAGCTTGCCGACGCGAGGGTCACGGCTGCTTCCGCCATCGAAGCCAGAACCGCCGACGCCGATCAACGGGGTGGCGCCGACGACCCCGCCGACGCCTGAGACGGCTTGACCTGGCTCGAGGACCGAGCTGGCTCTCTGCAGGTTGAGCTTCTGCTGTATGCGCGACTCTGCCGGCGGGTCTCCCGATCGCCTGGCCGTTCTCGGGACGAGGACGCTGTCCTCGTTGTCGGTCGAGGGCGCCGTGTCGACCAGGTCACGGGACGGGGTCAGAGTCGCTATCGAGTTCGGTCGCCTGGGTATCTCATCCGATGGACGAGCGCCGCCTCGGGGCCGATAGAACGAGCCTTGACTGGTGAGCCCAGAGCCCGAGACGTCGACAAATCTCGATATCAATTCGTCCTGATTGGAGCCCAGGGGCGGCGATACGTTGGGGTCAGTGGAGTTGGGCGAGGGGGACAGGTGCGGGCGAGCAGCCTGGGCGAAGTCGGCGGTCATCTTGGGAGGAGCACCGTGGGAGGGCGTCCGCTGGAGGAGGCGAGAGGTAAGGTATTCCTTGTGGTGGGAAGTCTCGCGGTCGGGCGAAGAGGGCGCGCGGGCTCGGGCAGGCTCGTTGGGGGTTTCAGGGCGAGAGTGGAGGGCGCTCCCCCCGGGCCGCAACGAGGATTGCGCGCTGCTGTTGAGCGAGCCCTTACGCGAGAGATAGGGCGAGTTGGAGCCGCTGGCGTCGACCCATTCGTCTTCGGGGTCGTCGCTCCCGAGGTCAAAGTGAACCTGGGACTTGCTGGACTTGGGTCTGTGGATGCCGGTGCCGCTGGAGGTACGTTTCAACTTGTCGGATGATCGGTTCCGCTTGCTGACTTCGACGTGTGAGCGATTGCGCTTGAGGCTCGTATGCGAGGCGCTCTTGGAGAGACTGAGGGTGGAGGATCGGCTGGGCAGCTTGGCCTCGCTGGCGACGCGGCGATGGGACGGGCGCTGGGGGATGCTGTCGGGATCTGAGGGCGAGGGCGGTCGGCGGGTCAGCTTGGGGGCGGCAGGGCCATGGCCGACGGCTGGCTGCTTGTAGACTGCCTTGGAGGACGGGACGCGGGCGTGCAGACGACCGACGTGATGATGCTTCTGGTGATGGTGCTTGGTGCGATGGGGTGGCGCGGGCGCTGCCGCGGTATTTGTGGTATCGCTGTGGGAGTCGCTCTCGCGATGGCTGAGCGAAGGGCGCTTTGATTGGGCACCGGGCGGTGCGCTGTCAACGTCGGCGTCTCGAGCCATGGTATTATGGCAATATAGCAGTATGGCTTAAAGGGGGGGGGGCGGGCGCGCGTGTGCGCACCGGCTTGAGCGGGCGGCGTTTTTTTGTATAATCAATTCCTATTGCTCTGCTTGGCCGACGCGACAAACTTGCAGACCGCTTATGCTGCAGCATCCATGGGCCGGCCAGCTGGCGGTTGGTCGGTCGCCGAGGGCAGACGGGGGAGTGGCGCGAGCGGGACACGTGTGTGTGGTGGGCGGTGGTGGAAGAGAGCGAATTTGCGGCTTGCGAGGGCCAATTGGCTTGCCGGGACGATGACGTGGTCGACGCGACAGGCCGGGATGATGCACAAGGGCCAGAGGAGGTCTGTATTCTGTGTCCCCGGTCTGGCAGAGGCGTGATGGTCGGACGGGCGAGTTGCGCGACAGCGTGGCACGGCCCTGCTGTCGCTCGCCGTGCTTTGTCCCGAGAGTGTCTTCGATGGCTTGCGAGACGGAATGAGGCGGCAGACAAGGGCTGAGAAAAAAAAAAGAAGATGGAGGGGTGTGAGTTAGTTTGAGGATGATGAAAGAGCGAGATGGAGGGTCGATGCACACGGCCAGTGGAAGACGGCTTTGGGGGGAGGGCCAGAGGTGAGGGGGGGACCGAGTTGGATGCGGCCTAAGTTGTACAGGCTACAAGGGCCATGCTTCACTGCAAGGTCGCAAGCCGGACTGCAGCTCTGTACCTGAGTAACCACTAAAAGGCATCCGGCCTCAGCGCACAGCAGCGACACACACCACCCGAACCGGTGCCCACCCGGTGCCTCGAAGCAGGGCCGCCGCCAATCAGCGCCCCGCTGGATGCTTCCAGCCTTCCAACGCCTGCTGTAGTTTCAAGCCTCAGTGGACGAAGTCCCGACGCTCCGTCACTTGTCTCATCCCCCACCTTCACGGCCTGCTGCTGCCCTCTGCGAGCCCTGCCGCCCCCTTGATGGCGCTGCCACTTGGCTAGAAGATGCCTGGAACAGCGGGGGTCTCGCTTGTGCTGTGCAGTCGGGTTGGCTGTCCATGACCCAACTCACGGGAACGAGGACTGGACCAGTGAATGCGTCACCGTGTGCAGGTACTGTACGTACGTGGCGTCTACATGAACAGTGCCGCCACCTCGCCCGCCACAGTATGAACCCTCTGCTCACCTACTGCCCGAGTTTCCAGTCTCTCGAGCTGCTAGTGCCGGCCTGCGCTGCTACGCCGTGATGCAGCCATCTACATATCCGCATCGAGCCGCGTCAACGCTTGTGCATGCTGATGATGTGCAGAGGCTTGAGTCCTATTGCCTTCGTGTGCAAGCAGTGAGGTCCGAGAGTAAGATGCGTCGCGCGTGGTACTTGACTGTATTTCCATTCTTGATTGGTACCTAGGTAATGGCAATCTGCCAATCCTGATATGCTGCGCCTGCTGGATAGAACGACCATGATGGATTCTGATCTTCTCCCAACCCCCCTGCCTTTCTTTTTCCTTCCCTCAAGCGATTTGAAGCACCATACCGAAAAGGCATCGGCCGCTGAGACAGCTTTCGTCGTGCTATGCTTCACGTCGTAGTACCATCTACGTTGGGGCCCATAAGTGTCCCTCCCGGTCTCTCCAAGAAGCCCCAGATCAGTGACGTCGATTACTCCGGACCGGGCAGGAGGGTTCAGTCGTCTTCTTCAATGCCTGGACGAATGAAAGGTCCACGGTATAGTTACATGTTCGATAAACAGGCCTTTGCAAGTTCGTTCGACTTCTCACCTTACCCAACTGCTTGGAGCAGTGCCATTTCCCAGCACGCGCCTAGAAGCAGCCAAGACACAGGGTTTAGATTCAGGGTTTGCTTCCCCTGTCGAGGCGGTGAAAGCTGCTTGTGCTCAGATTCATATCGCGCGTAACGAATTTATTTGCGAGAAACCCGGTCTCACCATTCTGGGCGCCGAAGCCTGCGAGTCTCTGTCGCTGGACCTCGAACGACAAGTTTATGTATGTACAACCGCCAGATCGGCCAGTCACGTGACTGTTCGCAGCCCGCGGCGCGACAGTCTGCAGGCTAGCCTCTAAGGGTTGCCTGGTGGAGCCCCATCGCCTATCAACGACGACGCCATGGCTGCCCGCCGCTATCGCTTGCCTCTGTCATCTGCCAGACGTCGGTCCCCGTTCATCCGGCAACAGCGCAGCCCCGGACTCTGCTCGTCTACCAGGCATCGTCTGTCTCTCTGCGCCCGCCCCCCATCTCCCTTCAGCATAAGCCTACCTTTCATCTCATAACGAGCCTTCTTGCCGCATGACTGACTATGTCGACCGTTGCCGCTATCGAGGAGGAGAAGAAGCAGTACCAGGAACAAGTAGGCGGCCGTCACGCGCCACACGTCGCGTTTGAGCGTCGTCGCGGCTAACCGGAAGCACCACAGCTCGACATCGTCCGCGGCCAGCTACGCGACGATCGTAACAATGCCGAACTGACCGCGTTGGAAGAGGAGCTGAACAACGTCATCGGCCTCCTCGACGAGAACATCGCCGAGCTTCAACCCCAGAAGCAGAAGCAGCCCGAGAAACCGGTCGAGGCAGAGCCCGCGCAGCCCGAAAAGTGGTCTCGAGAGAATCACCCGGCCTTTAAGAAGGCAGCGGCTGCGGAGGAAAAGGAAGAACTCCCCGCCAACTACCAAGTCAACGATACCGTCCTGGCAAAATGGGTCTCGGGCGACCGGGCTTTCTATCCCGCCAGAATCACCTCCATCACCGGCTCTTCTACGGCTCCCATATACATCGTCAAATTTAAGAGTTACGATAACACCGAGACTCTCAGGTCCAAAGATATCCGACCCGTCTCCAACAAACGAAAGGCAGACGGCACCCCCGCGGCATCCGCTCCGGCTCCTGCCGCCACCGCTCCCGCCCCGGGACTGGTCTCATCCGCCGGTGCCACCTTGTATCCCGAGGCACAGCAGGATAGCCACAAGGAGGAGGAGGCTCCCAAGAAGCCCAAGAAAATCAAGGCAAAGAAGGAGCTCGAGGCCAGCAAGTCCAAGTGGCAGGAATTCAACGCCAAATCCAAGATTTCCAAAACGAAGAAGAAGGAGAGCATGTTTCGCACTCCCGAGGGCATCAACGGCAGAGGTGAGGATCGTCACGGCCCATTGACGTGCGAAATCACTGACACCCTTTCCAGTCGGCTTCACGGGGTCGGGACAGGCCATGCGCAAGGATCCTGCTCGAGTTCGGCCCCACTACATGCCCGGTGACGACATCGACTAAGAGCACCCATCTCGCGTGGCGATTCCTTTCTCGACACTCGACTTGATATGATTGGCGTTGGGGAATAGGGTCGAGTGAGGATTCTTTCATCTGGCAGCTTGGTCCGTCGACTGATCAAGGCGGTGGTCGATTTTGGTTGCGCTCGGCGTTCGAGGCTAGTGGTAAAGCAAGGGATGTCTGCCTGGTAGGCATGCTTGCTCTTCGACATCGGAAAGGTGACGCGTCGAGATGAATGCGAGGGGACTCGGCTCTTACGATACCACTTTTCTTGTTGGAAATGTCTTGACGGCTCGTCCAGGTTGGCATGAGGACATTCCATCAATGATATCTGACACTCGCAAGTTTTATTCCCCTTCGCCTTGGCGTGTTGGGCTTCGTAAACACGCCATGGCCCTGCAAGATTTGTCTTCTTTCATTCCCGTATCAGGCCGATCTTCTCGCCGATTGTCTCGGCAATACCGCGAAATATAAGGGCCATGCTGCTTTCGGGGTGGGCAACGACTATCGGCTTCTCCCTGTCGCCATCGTCTTTGATGGCAGGATGGAGAGGAATATCGCCGAGGAAGTCAATGTCGTGCTCCTTGCACAGGTCCAGACCCCTCTGCCTCGAACCAAAGATGTCCAAATCCTCTTGACAGTGCGGACACTGCAAAAGAACCATGTTCTGTACCATGCCCAGGACATCAACGTCAACCATCTTGAACATGTTGATGCCCTTCTCAGCGTCTTTCAGCGCGAGCGTGTGAGGTGTCGACACGATCACGGAACCTGATAAGGCTTTGGGTTTAGTGTGGAACCACGATCGTACATGAGTACAGGGCTGCCGCTCACCGTCCAGGACAACCTGCTGCGTTATCGTCAACTGTGTATCGCCCGTGCCTGGTGGGAGGTCCAGGATGAGAACGTCCAACTTGCCCCAATCCACCTCGTGAAGGAGCTGCTGTATCGCCTTCATGACCATCGGGCCCCGCCACACCACGGGCGCCTTCTCCCCGACGAGGTAGCCCATGGACATGCTCTTGACCCCATAACTCGTGAGAGGAACGAGTTGATTCTCTAGTCTCGCATCAAATGGGCGAAACCACCGACCACGGACCTGTGATGGACTCACTACTCGAGAGCCTCGGCTCGCCCGATAGACCGAAGAGCGTGGGAACGGACGGACCGAATATGTCCGTGTCCAAGATGCCCGAGCGAAAGCCTGACTTGGCAAAGGCTATCGCCAGGTTTGCTAGGTGACGCCAGTTAGAAGAAGCTGTCAACAACAGGGAGCTCGCTGCGTCGAACCTGCGACAGTGCTCTTACCGACCCCGCCCTTGGCAGAGGAGACGGCAATGACCTTCTCGACGCCGGCAATCTTCCTCTTTCGCGGCCTCGTTGGCCAGCTTGGCGGCGTGCCTGATCGTGGCAGTCCCTATGTGTGCGGTGTCATTGGGCGTTCGTTGCATCTGGCAAAGATTAAGCAAAACGAACCAACGGGTTTTCATGAAGCTGATGTCCCAGCGAGCGGAACAGACGTGCCGACGAGGTCCGCATGGCTCGTCCGGGAGAGAGCCCCTTTCAATTGCCGCGCAATGATTAGGCTCTCTCGAGGTATCAGACGCAAAGGACATATAGAGTTCAAATTTACAACTGAGAACAAACCTCGCTTCCTATCAGAGTGAGTTCTCAGTACCAATAAGTTGACAGATCCAGACGTCGTCGGTTATAGCGTATACATCCATGGATGGTTCTTTGCTGCCATAGCCACAGGAGCCCGGAGTTTATCTGGTCGGCGGAGACCGGATACCCATTTGAGGCCGAGCTCGGTCCAATCCGCTTGGCGGGGAGTCTTTTTTTTCTGCCAAGGCCGACCGCCTAAAAGTTCAAGGCCTCGATCTTCAGTCCACTGAAAAACTCCGAACCCAGAGGTTTCAAGCACACCAGCCGCAAGTCCAACGAAGCAATGGCGAAGCCGGCGGGCCGCGCATCGAAATTCCGAGATCCTGATGAAACGGTCGCCAAAGGTAAATCTTCGCCCGCAGACTGCTATTTGACGTTTGTCTCATTTTTGCCTAGATTACGATCCGGAAGGCGATGCACCGCCAAGCGATCGAGGCAGCGACGATGGATCCAGCGAAGAGGAAGATGCCGGGACCGAACACTACCTCTCTGTCGGCAAAAGTAGATTAAGGCAAAGAGAGGGCGTGTCGCTCGGGCCGGATTACAGGGGGTCTCGCATTAGTCGATCCGCCCTGCAGGCTGCGGGCGACTCTGAAGAGGAGGAGGAGGAGGAGGAGGGAAGCGGCGAGACAGGAAGTGATGATGAGAGCGAAGGCAGCTCCGAGTATGACGACCCGGAGACAGCCGATCTGGCGGCCGATGAAGCCCAGGCAAACGATTCGGACATCGATAGCGACAACGCCTTTGCCGAGTCGGACGTGGAGCGTTTCGACGGCTTCACTTTCCGAGGCAGCTCTACTGCGGCAAAAGCAACAGAAAAGCCTGCGAAGAAGAAATCCGCGAAACCGACCAAACGGGCCACGGCGGCAGACTACATGTCCTCGTCTGACGAGGAAGAGGACTACGGCGGCGCAGACTTGAGCGACGACGAAGAGAGTGGTGCCGAGCTACATGATTCGGAGGACGAGGGCAGCTCCGAGGAAGACGAGGGAGAAGCGAGCGACGACGCAGAGGGCATCGGGGAAGACGACGAGTCAGAGTCAGAAGCAGGAACACATGATGGCAAGGGCGCTGGACCGGGATCGAAAGGAGCCCGCCCTAACGTAGCCGCACTCTCGAATAGAGAAGAAGTCGAAAAGGGTATGGCGATCCAACAGCAGCGCAACATATACGATGGCCTCTTGAACCTTCGCATCCGGCTGCAAAAGGCGCTCGTGGCAGCCAATACGTTTCCTACGATGGAGGAAGATGGATCCACGGCAGAATCGGAACCCTACGAGGCGGCCGAAGAGGCGGCCATCAAGCTTCTCAACACGATCAGCAGCCTCAGAGACAACTTTGCAGCCTCTCATCAGATCGGCGACAAGCGGAAACGAGAGCTGTCGACCTCGATGCCGAATGAGGCAATTTGGGACTGTCTTCAGGAACAGGACATGCAAACGGATGAATTTCGAAAAGACCGACTGGAGAGGTGGTCGCGAAAAGTGCGAAGCGTCAACGTGATGGCTCTCAAGAGCCTGGGCCAAAGGAACTATTCACTGGTGGACAGCTTGGAAAAGCAGCTCGGCGACCTGGAAGGCCGCCTGGTCAAACGGACGCGAGTGCCTCGATCGTGTGCGCCCGTGCAAGCTGCCAGGAAGGTGTTGGTGGACGAGAATGTGTACGACGACGGCGATTTCTATCAACTGCTCCTGAAGGAGCTCGTGGACCAGCGGATGGTGGAGACGTCGGCGGGGACGGCCAGCGCGGTGCCGACGGTGATGCTCACGGCGGGCAAGGAGTCCAAGATGCGCAAGCAGGTGGATCGCAAGGCGAGCAAGGGCCGGAAAATGCGCTTCACGGTGCACGAAAAGCTGCAGAACTTAATGGCTCCGGAAGACAGGCGGACGTGGGAGCAAGGGGCCATCGACCGCCTGTTCGGGACGCTGTTTGGCCGCAAGATGCAATTGGACGAGGAGGAGAGCGAGGAGGAGGCGATGGAGGATGCGGAGGCGGAAGAGGAGGGGCTTCGTCTGTTCCGGAACAATGTCTAGGTCGAACGAGGGTGTGTGTGACGAAGGCCGGGAGGGCACGGCAGGCGACGTGGCGGCGGAGGCCGGGGCAGCAATATATGGATAGCAGCAGTCGTGCCACCACTCCCTCGGCCGGTACGGCATACTTCAAGTAGAAGGCAAATCCAAGGCAGACGGAAGGCTGAGGGGCGGTCATTGTCGGCTCGGAACTTGCAGCTTTGGCCAAGTATGTACGGGCTTCGGCCCCAGGAGGGGGGCGTTGAGGAATGGAAGAGCCGGCCAATCATGGAGCGGATGAGGTTGACAACCCGTCATGACTAATTGCTGGACCGGCGCAGGTAGTCTGTCTACCCCCGGCCTCGTTCCCAAGTCGAGCTCTTGGCTCGGGAGCTCCGGCCGGGGCCAAGGTGAGTCTGTGTGTAGGCGGCAGTCGATGCACTGCTCTCGGCCTTTTGACAGCGGATCCGTGACGGTCATCGAGCGGTGGCGGAGACTGTCACGTGGACGCGGACGGACACACTACTTGCTCGCTCTGCTCCCTCAAAAGGGCTACCGGCTGGAGAGCTACCTCCTTATCGAAGAAGGCTTGAGAGGGCGAGAGAGAGAGAGAGAGCAGAGAGTGAGAGTGAGAGACAGGGAGAGGGAGCTTGGGAAGAAAAAAAAAAAGCCACTACTTTTCGAGTCCATTTCCTCTCCGGATTTTATTTTATTTTTTTCCCCTTCTTTTTGGCCTCTGTCCCGCCCATCGTCACTTCGCTCCCCCCTCTCGCGCTCTCCCCCCCTTCCCTCGCAAGGTCGACGGGCGCCGCGTCCATGGAGCAGATCGAGACGCAGGCCTCTGATTTGCGCTATCTGGTGGCTCAGGCGCCCGTTGCGCTGAGCGACACGGCCAGCGTGTCGTACGATACGCCGCAGCAGGCCAGCCCGCCGCCCTCGGGTTCCGGTGCCGTCGGAGAAAATTCCGCGGCCAATGCCAACAAGCGACGGTCGGTCGACGACGGGCCCGGCAGCGGCCAGAAGCAGACGAGGAGCAAGAGAAACCGGGTAAGAGTTCCAGCGTCGAGACACGGACGGGTCGGCCGGGCCGCCGCCCTCCCGCCCTCCCGCCCTCGCCCATCCCCGGCCAGGTCGGCCGGCCTCGACCTTCTGCGTCGGCCGGCGCGCCGTCGGCTTCGCCAGCCTTGCTGACGTGCTGTCTCTCTCCTACCCCCTTTTTTTTTTCCCTCCCCCTCTTCCCGGCACACAGTATATCTCCATCGCATGGTGAGTGGTTCACGTGCTTTTGCCGACCCCAAGCCGCCCTCCCGTCCCCCAACTCCGGCTTCGGGGCCGCCGCCGCCCGTCAGCGCGCCTCGGCAGCGCCCTCGTCTCCCCCGCGCTGACTGACGGCCGGCAGCAACGAGTGCAAGCGACGAAAGATCAAGTGCAATGGCGAGACGCCGTGCCAGCGCTGCGGGAACCTGAACCTGGCCTGCCTGTACGCACCCAACTGCTGCACCAGCAGCTTCAAGGACTCGGATGACTTCAAGAATGTCGTCGCCCAGGTGAGCCGGCTGCAGGACGAGGTCAGCCGGCTCAACCAGACGGTCAAGGTGCTGCAGGCCGACTCGTCGTCGCGCCTGGCCCCGGCCGCCGCGCCGAAGTACCGCCTGGCCCGGCCGGGCGTCAGTGCCCGAGCTCCCGCTAGCCCTCCAGGTGTCCTGCCCTGGCCTAGCTGCTTGCTGCCTTAGTCATCTCGAGGCGCGGCGCAGGGTACCGCTGCCCCCGTACCGGGCTATCGGCCGGCCTCGCGTCTGGGGGCAACGACCGCAGCTCGAGCTCAAGCCCTCTCTCTCTCTCTCTCTGTC
>NJEV01000121.1:582-36313 GCA_002591385.1 Cordyceps sp. RAO-2017 | reverse complement strand
CTCTCTCTCTCTCTCTCTCTCTCTCTCTGTCTCTCTCTCTCTGTGCCTCTCTCACTCTCTGGGCCCTCTCTCTCTGTGACCGCAACCCGCTTCATAGCCGGCCTGCCCTGTCTAGGCGCTCGTCCGTACCCGTTCCATCAGCCGGCAGGCCCATCGGCCCAGGCGGAGCGCACAGATGTCGTCCTCTCGAGTGCCCGTCCCTCGTCCTGCATTGTACATTGCCTAATACAATGCACGCCCGCCCGCCTGTGCGGATGTGAGTGAGGCATCATGTGAGATGAGTCGACGGCACAGTGCGAGCTGCCCCGCCCGCCCGAGACAGGCCTCCCGACGCCTGTCTCGAACCAACGAGCCACTTTTCGAGATTGATTCATTTTTACCCCCTCTTTCCTTTTTCGAATCGACTATGTCGATTCGCCGACCGCATCTTCATCAACGCCCTCCTGCCCTGTCCGGGAAGGGCATCCCTCTTTTGCTATCGCCGCGCTTCCCCGTCCGCAGATCTGACAGCCGCACTTCGCCCACACACGATCCGTCTCCGCCCTCGCGACGCACACGTGATGCCCCGTGCAACTTCGCCAGACGACCGGCACTCACTCCTCGGCTCTCTCTGTTGGTCCAGCCTCTCGGCCGCTCGTCGTTGGCCGGGCCTCGTTCCACTTGGGTGAGGAGGGAGTTGGTTAGTTGGGCTTCGAAAACCTCAACAACCCCAGACGTCAGTCTGCAAGCTATCCTGACCCTTGACACGACGAGCAATGACGTTGAGCCTTCCAAGGTGGAGACCGAAACAGACCGGGTTCCTCCACTGGCCGTCCCTCCGTCCATCTTGGCGCCCTCTTCGCCCTCTGTCAACCCGCACAGGCAGAGAGGGAAGAGAGGGGACGAGGTCTGCCCGTGGGAGCGCCGCAATCCCGGTTCTGGTGTGGGTTCTTTTTTTTTTCGCAAGGCCGGACCCTCGTCTTCCCGCGTAACCACGCTCTAACACACGTGGAGCCCCTTTAGTGTGAGGTGAAGAGAGAGATGCCGCCTTTTCGCCATCCGCTTCTTGTCAAAACTTGCCCCGGCAACCAAATTGCCGTCTCATCGTCTCTTACCCGGTCAGGCTCCTCGGCCGTTCCGTTTCCGCTCCGGGTTCCTGACAGACGGAGACGGCGCCTGCGTAGTGTAACTCGTAGTTGATCATGACCGTCGCCTGCCCGGCTCCCTGGAGCAAAGAAAGGGTCAAGAGCGAGGAGCACCGGCCAGGGTGTCAAGCCCTCCCCCCCTTCTCGAGGATCCGCATCCGACAAGGTCGCGGCAGCAAGGTCGGTAGATGACGGCCAACATCCCCAACCTCTGCGGACAGCTCGACATGGAGTTGCTCAGGCCAGCGCCTGCTGGCCGACGAAACAGCCGGCTTGGTAATTGGTTGTTGGTTGTTGGCATGCGACGTCGACCGCTTTTCCCACACCTCGGCACAGACCGTCTCCTTCTCCGGGCGGTCTCCGTGACGGAGCTGCCAACCAATGAGCAACGTGTCGCGCGGCATTGGCTCGTTGGCCGTCGGCCATGCTGAGTCAATTCGTCCGATGAAGTCCCCGGCTGCGGTTGATGAACCCCCCGTTCACAAGCTGAAGCTGGAGCACGCTCCGCCTTACCTGACGCCGCCCTACGGCAGCCTCCCGTCTGTCACTCGGTGGGCCCGTCGCGCAAAGAGTGGTTTTCTTGGCGAGCAACAAGGTGACGAAGACGCCGGTCACACCTCCCCAGGGGCCTCAGCAAACGGGTCTGCCCCTCAAGCCTCCTCGGCACCCCCTCTCCCCAAGCTCGATGCTTCATCTCGCGTGGCCACCACGATGTTTGTAGAGCCGACTCGCCAGTTGTAGATTGAGGTGGTTGGGACTTGAGACAACGTTTCCCTGGCCAACCGACATCGCACAGAAGCTCGACAGAACTTCGGCTTGCACTTTCTTTTGGCCGAGGCAGTTCCCGACAGTTCGACATAACACGTATGATCTGGCCATGTACGCAGCCGAGACATGTTTCGCAGCCCGGATCGCGTGGGAAGCTGAAGATGCTCAACACGCCATCGAAGCTGCCTCACAGATATAGTGCTCGCAGCTCAGACACCTCGCTTGCGTTCGGAGAGAGAGAAGAACGGTTCGTACCCTTCGGCTCACCGGTTGGCTCGTGGGCAGCTTCCCCCTCCCGAGCCTAGTCGTCCATGAGCTCTGCCAGCTCAGCCTCCTCTTCTGCCGTCAACAAGTTCGTGCCGCCCTCAGCCTCCTCGGCCGCACAGACCTTGCCAGCTTCCTCGGCTCTTACCACATCTTCGAGTTCGGCTTTGGCAAGTGGCCAGGTGCGGATGGTACGGTCGATACTGACGCTGCAGAGCATCTCCGCCAACCCGTGGGCGTTCCGCAGCAAGACCAAGTCGGTCACCTCCTCGAAGTGGCCTTCGAGGGTGCAGTGTAGCTTGCCCGTTGCCCTGTCCCAGACCTTGATGTCCTCATCTCGTCCCGCCGTCAGAGCCCACTGTTCCGTCACGACAACGGCCCGAACATAATCTCCGTGAGCGAAGACATCTTCGGCTACAAAATTGCGAGCTCGAGCGAGACATTTGGCTGTGCCGTCCGCGCTGGCGGTCCACAGGTTACCCTCGTCGTCGGTCATATCGAACACGAGCCTGTAGACGCTCGTGTCATGCTCGTGGATGGTGAGTCGCTCTGCGCCTGGGCGATCATGGAACGTCTCGGGTAGCTGCGCGAAGCCGTCGGCGGTGATCTCCCACCGCCTGATGTGGGGGTCGCTGCTCGCGCTGACGAGGACAAGCGCGTCCGAGGAGCTGAGGACGGGATCGATGGCAAGATGCTGAACGGCGAGCATGGTTGTCGCGGGGTCCTGTATGGTGTGTAGGCGACGCCCGGTCTCGATGTCCCAGACCATGATTTTCCTGTCGGCGCCACCGCTTATGAGAAGCTCATGCTTGGACAGGCGGGCGCAGACCACGGCCTTGACAAAATCCGTATGCCCTGAGTACTTTCGCTCCGGTCGACCGGATTCGATGCTCCAAGACCACACATCCTTGTCCCACGAGCCGGCGAAAATCGTCTCGTCTCCTTTGCCCCCTATCGAGAGGCAAGTCACCGGCGCCCTAGGCCCCCGGTACGTGACCTGTGGTTCGGATGACTGCTCGGGCCGTCAGGTAAGGACAACGTCATCTTCCTCCTGTGGCGCTCACGTACGTCAATGGGCACGCGGCGCACGCATCCAGCTGATTCCGCGACGAAAATGGTTGCACGAGGGGACGATGGATCGGGAATTGCAGCGAGGATCTTTGATTTCATCTCCAGAGGGTTGCCATGCTTGTTGCCCGCCTTGCCCGCCTTCCTCTCCTTTTGTGCCTGCGACGCGCTGGGAAGATGTCAGGGTCTTCACTAATCTAGCAAGAGACGACAAAGAGCTTTCGGGGGTAGGTGGTGGCGTCATCCACCTACTCAGTTTGAAAGAAGTGGTCGCTGTCGGCCGATTGCATCGCGATTTGTCTTCTTCGTCGCCAGCGTCAAGCCGGCCTTCACAATATGAGATGACAGCTCTCGTCACAATCGAAATCGGGTCAGAGTCCGGTGACGCAAATTCTTCTGGATCTATGACGTGACTGCAGCTGAAAGATTTTCACGGCCCAGCATTCATGAAACGATGTTTCACGGTCGCTCAGCTCGCTCCGTAGAACTACCAAGAAAGTCGGTGGTCGAAGTTGAGGTTGTTGGCACGTGCTCGCCTGACCGTTCATCGCGGGGTCCGCACTTAGCTAAGCAGGGCACGTTTAATTGAAGCGCGCCCTTTAACGCGTCTTGCACGCGTCTCCTTAGGAGCCACCCGCGCTGCTACCAGGACCCGCCATTTGTCGAGCGTACGTTGTCAGGCCCGACGACATCCTCAACGACTTAGGCTTTGAGCGAGGCTTGCTACCAGAGCCGCTGGCCGAATAGCCTCGGACCGTAACAGACAGATGGACTCAACAACAGCACCCCGGCCGCGCCCTCGGCCAGCACACACGCAGGGCACTACGCGCTGCGCCTACACGGTCGACGGCTCGCGACTCGTCACAGTCGGCTCCAACAACACTATTCGCCTGTACAAGACGGGCTCCGACGGCGAACCCACGAACATCGACGACTGCCAGGAACAGAATGTCTCCATTTCCGTCGGTCTTGACTTCTTCGTCGTCGGATCCGAGGACGGGACCGTCAGCCTCTACTCCCTCAGCGCCACCACTTTTGAGCGATTCCTGCTGCGCACGTCGCTGCCGATCCGAGAAGTCGCTCTGTCGTCGGACTGGGAATGGTGCGCTGTCGCTAGCGATGAGTTGAGCGTCAAGATAGTCCATACCACAGACATCACCCAGGTGAAGCACCTGCGGGAGCACGGCCGACCTGCGAGACACGTCAGCTTCGATCCCAATGCCACGTTGGCGGCGGTTTCCTGCACGGACGGCATAGTATATGTCTACTCCTTGACCGCGGATGAGCCAGAGCTCATACGCAAGGTCGATGGTATTATCGGCGCCCTCGAAGGCGAATCTGACACGTCGACGAGGGTGGCATGGCATCCCGACGGGAGGGCCTTCGCTGTTCCGACGCCGACGAGAGACATCCAAGTTGTATCGAAGCACGACTGGGAGAAGCAACGATGTTTTGCCAATGGGCATCTAGCCGACATTACCTGCCTCGCCTGGTCGCCGAACGGGGCGATGCTGGCTTCGGCGAGCAAGGACGGCAAGATCCTGATATGGGAGACAAAGACGCAGAGCGTCATCCAGCGCTACCATTACTCCAATGTCGTTGATGTGGCCTGGCATCCTTCCGGTAACACCCTGTCCTTCACCACGACAGACGGAGAGGTGTTCATTTATTCCGACTTCTTGCCCGACCAGTTCGCGCCGATGCTCAAGCTCCACCGACAACCAGCGCCGTTTATCCACGATCCGCTGTCGGAGGTCTCCGGCAACCGAAGGCCTCCCCAAAACAACGGCCGCAAGGGCCACGACATTCCGAGCCGGGCACGACGAGAGTCTTTTGGTAGCCTGGATTCCCTTCTCGGCGGTGTCGACGACGTAGACGAGGACAACTTCGTCGACGATGACGACGGTGCGGGCTACGCGGTCGGCGCAGGCAGCAAGAGAGGCCGAGACGGGGATGATTTATCCGGAGAGCATGCCAGCAAGCGCATCAGCCTCGCGCGGCCCCTGCACCACGAGGCTTTTCAGTCCGGGTCCACGCCGTGGCGCGGTAACAGGAAGTACCTGTGCCTGAACCTCATCGGCTTCGTCTGGACCGTCGACCAGGACTCGCACTACACGGTGACGGTCGAGTTCTACGACCACGAGTTCCAGCGGGACTTTCACTTCACAGACACGTTTCTCTACGACAAGGCGTGCCTCAACGAACACGGCACGCTCTTCTCGTGCCCCCCCAAAGACGACGCTCCGGCGTACATCTTCTACCGCCCACACGAGAGCTGGACCCAACGTTCCGACTGGCGCACGGAACTCCCACAGGGCGAGGCGGTCATGGCCATGTCGTTGAGCGAATCCTTCGTCACCATCACGACGAGCGCGAGCTACGTCCGGGTATTTACGCTGTTCGGCATGCCTTACCGCGTCTATCGCCCCAAGAGCACGCCGATGGTCACCTGCGCAAGCTGGAGAGACTACGTCCTCACCATCGGCAACGGGCCGGTCGGCGCAGACGGCCGCACGCGCCTCCAATACACGATTGAAAACGTCAAGCGGGACGAGATCTGCCAAAACGAGGACACTGTGGCCCTGCCCGAGGGCGTGACGCTCGCGGGCGTCTTCTTCTCAGACCAAGGAGTGAGTCGCGTCTCGTTGCCGCCCACGACGGGCGATTGAGGAGCGCTGCTAACGTGCGCGATGCGCGACCCGCCCACCAGGACCCTTGCATCTACGACTCGACGGGCACGCTGCTGACGCTGCTCCATTGGCGGCAGCCATCGCGTGCGTCCTGGGTGCCCCTCTTGGACACGAAGCTGCTGCCTCGCCTCGCCTCGGGCCGGAAGCACGAGACCTACTTCCCCGTGGCGGTGGCCGACCACAAGTTCCACTGCATCATCCTCAAGGGCGGCGACCGGTACCCGTACTTTCCGCGACCTCTGCTGTCCGATTTCGAGTTTTCCATTCCGCTGGCGTCTCGGCGGAAAAAAGAGGCCCGCAAGCGCAAAGGGGCGGGCGACGGAGAGGACGAGCGCATGGCTGGGGAAGGCGAGGAAGAGAGGGAAGAGGAGGAGGAGAAGGACGACGACGACGACGATGAAGACGATGGCAGGGCAGAGCGGAGGAAGCTGGAGCAGCAGTTCCTGCTCAAGGGCGTGCAGGCGGCGCAGCTACGCGACGTGGTGGACGCGACAGCGAGCAGCCACACGCACCGGTCCCTGCTATCTCGGATCGAGCTAGACATCGACAAGGTGCTGTTGCAGCTCCTTGCCGTGGAATGCCGGGAGGGCGAGGACCGGGGGATGCGAGCGCTGGAGATGGTGGAGCTGATGCGCGACAGGACGGGGCGGATGATGGAGGCGGCGGGCAAGGTGGCCGAGCGGTACGGGCGCACAGTCCTCGGGGAGAAGATCCGCGAGATTGGCGAGAAGAGAGTGGGCCGGATGGCCGAGGACGAAGATTTCTAAGAGGGAATCCGAACTGCGGGAGTCGGGGAGTTGGGGAGCCGGCGAGGGCCCCTAACTAACTCGTTTCCGCCTACCTTTGGAGTTTGGAGGCAGCTATCTATCTAACGGCATTCTTCTAACCGGAGAGAGGAAGATGGAGGGGGAGAGGCACCGGACGAGACGAAGGCTCAGGCACGACGGGAGATTGGGGAGGATGATTGACGGAGGGCGCGCTCTGAGGATGGTTGATGGTGAGGATGGTCGATGGTGAGGTATGGTTGATGGTGAGGATGGTGGTGAGGACGAGGAGGACGGGCCGCATCTGCTTGCCTGGGGGAGTCGGCGTCGCTTGGTTTCCGGCGACGGTCTCGCGACGCACGCACAGTACACGGACGGCAGCGAATACTGAGTGCCGTGTCTGTGCTAAAGTACGCCATCGGCAGCGTCGTGGATCGGGGCCGGTAGGGAAATTAATAATTTGGCGGGATGGCCCCAAGCCGAAGCCTTTCCCGCCTCGCCATGCTCCTGTCGTCAGCCATCCCGAACACGGGCCCCACCGCAACGGGCTTTTTTAGAATTGCCTCGGATGTGCGTGGCTGCGAAGGCCAGTGTGTTGCATACGGTATGCCGTACTTTTCACTCCAGCCTTGGGGGGAGGAGGAGGAGGATGGAGGCCTTGTGACACCGGGCCGAGGGCAGCGGCGGCGGCGGCATCAGCAGCAGATGAAGACAGGTACATGCATGGATAGTACCTAAGGTACATGACGGATACCCCTACCAACAGTACCTACATGCCTCTACAGGTAAGGCAGGTTCTAGCAGATGCTGCTGTGTGTACGTAGCATGTAAGGCTACCGTCGCGCGTTCTGGCCAGGCCCGAGGCGGCGAGGCTGCCACTGCCTCCCAACCGGGGCCTACCTTGCCCGGGCGGGGAGGCAGGGTCGGGTCGGGAGAGGCCGGTCCAGAAGGGGCGCCGTTGGAAGGAGATTTGTGTTTTTCCCTCGCTCCCTTTTGGCTTCGCCAGCTTCAACACCTTACTGAAAGAAAGCAGCGCGGCGGCTGGAAGAGGCAGTCGGCCTGCCGCGTTGAGAAGCGGCTACATGGCCACCGGCCTAGGCACGCATCGAGTCTAGGTACCAGCTGTGCGTGTGCATGTATGTATGTGAGTAGGCAGGCAGGTATGGACCGCTTGGGCCTGCCCTTGGCTTCTTCTGCAGAAGGGAAATGGAAAAGACCAGAAAAGGGGGGGAAGCAACTTGGAAGGGGCAAGGGAGAAATAAGGCGATTTTTTTTTTTGGCGTTGACGGGCGGCGGAAGGAGCGGGGGTGGGATCACGCAGGATGGAAAGTGGCCGGCTTACCGACCTCTCCGTACTCGCTGCAGCATCTTGACCACCTGAGGTACCTTGGATCTGATAGCGAATGGCGTTGCGTCTGCGCCAGGAGGCAAGGTCGAGGCGCGGACGTACCGCAGTACCTGCCGGCACAGGGCCCAGACTCTGAGGCGGAAGTCGCAGGCTCAGATCCTTCTGGCGCCCGCCGCCTAAGCCTAAGTGGGCGGCCGCCTCTCACCCTCCGCCAACCGTCGCCCTCCATCTCCTCCCCCGTCTCTTCATCTTTTCTCCTGCGTCCGAGCTCAAGGAGGGACAGAGAGGGAAAAAAAAACAGGGCTCGATCAGACCCGTTGTGCCGCCAAGGAGGGCGGACGCAGAAGGAAAGAAAGCGGCGTCGTCCCGCTGGAAGAGGATTTTTAGCGCGCGCAGCAAGGCACGGACAGTGCTCCGCGTCCGCTGCACTGCGCTGCACCTGCGCAGATACCTTCCTTTCCTCGACCTTTCTTCCTCTCCCTCCCTCTCCTCGCCTCCTCGCCTCTGCCAATCTCGTGCCTCGAGCGCTCTCGCTGTCTCTCTCTCTTGCGCTCTCTCTACCTCTCTCTACCTCTCTCTACCTCTTGCTCCTCCTCCTCTCCCTGTCTCTCTCTGTCTCTCTCTCTCTCTCTGCCCGCCTCGTCGCCTTGCCGTGCTTCTTATTACCTCTACACCCTGTCCATCCAGACGTCTGATCCCATTCCATATCCCCCACCCCCCCTCTCTCTCATCGCATACGTCTCATCGCATCCATCTTCCGGCCCTCCTCCCCCTTTCAACCCTTTCCCTCCTCCTTTCCCTCCCCCCCAAGCTCCTGGACGGCCATGACCGCGCGCGGCGCACATCCTCCAACATCGTGACAGCACCCGCCACCCGAGCCCCGACCTCGACCTGCCCGCGCAACGACGGCGCGCGCGTATCGGCCTTCAGCCACCACCGCCCACTTCTGCCACTGAACCGCCGGGGCTCGGCCGAGCCTTGCGACCACGAGTACCAGCTGTTCTAGAAGCCGAAGCCGACGAACCATATGCGAGGCTGATCGAAATCCCTCCCCCCCCCTCCCCCCCAGGCTGAGGGTGTGCTGGACACATGTATGGACTCTCCGCCACTCGCCGACTGCACCGCCAAAGCTCTTGTACAATTACGTCGCCTCGCGATAGCCTCCCGGGCCGGTCATGAGGTGAGTTGCCGTGTCGCCGCCGCCATCTCCTCCGCGCCGCCGCCGCCGCCGCCGCCGCTCCATCTTGGCCCCTCGCTACCTTGACCCCGGCCCTCTGCCTCTCGGCCTCCGGGCCCGCCACCTGCACCGCCCTCCTACCTGCGCTGCCACCGTCCCCCCGTCGTCTCCGTTTCCGCCGCCGCCGCCCCCTCTCCTCCGGTCTGCTGACGTCCACAGTGGTAGACCCGATGGTCACGAGAACTGAGCGCTTCCAGAGACCGACAACGGCCGACCCGTTCCCCTCGGCCCGCAAGTCAATGGGTGCCCGAGTCGTCCCCATCTCCGCGCCGCCCGTCATCGTCATGTCTGCCTCTGCACACGGCGTTGATGCCATGGACATTGCCCCGTCTGCCCCCAGCCAGGCGCCCGACCACGAAACCAACGGCAAGCCGTCCCACCGATCCAACCACTCGTCGCCCCCGGATCAAGGCCACGGCAACATGACCATGCCCGCGCCTCCGCCCGCCGCGGCCGCCGCCGTCCACCAGCCCAAGATCGTCCAGACGGCCTTCATCCACAAGCTCTATAAGTGAGATCAGCCTGTGCGGCCGTTGCTCGCCGACGGCTTCCTTTTGCTGACAAACGGGTCTTTGTGCCGCAGCATGCTCGAGGACTCCAGCATTCAGCACTTGATATCGTGGTCTGCCAACGCCGAGAGCTTCGTCATGTCGCCTTCAGCCGACTTCTCCAAAGTCCTGTCGTACGTTCGCCTTGTACTGCCCCGACAAGCCTCGGTACAATCGTCTCACGCCCTTCTCTTTCCCCCCTCCCTTACAGGCAATACTTCAAGCATACAAACATCTCCTCCTTCGTACGGCAGCTCAACATGTATGGCTTTCACAAGGGTAAGTGCTAGGTCGACAGCTCGCACGCGGCGGATCGGCTTCCTCTCATGCGTCCCATCACAGAGCGCGACGTTTTCCACACCGGAAACCCAGACACCACTCTCTGGGAGTTCAAGCACGGTAATGGCAACTTCAAGCGCGGCGACCTCATGGGCCTTCGAGAAATCAAACGCCGCGCGAGCAGACACGCCCTAGTCCACCGCGAAAGCAACTTCAACAAGCCGAACCCGTCGCAGCAGGGCACGCCCACTGAGCCGGCGCAGATGGCCACCGAGAGCTCCGAGGCCAGGCTGGCCAACCTCGAACACAACCTGTACGAAATGGGCGCTCGCCTGCAGCGCAGCGAAGAGAACGCCCACTACATGAGCATCAAGAACCAGGCAGCCATGGACACCGTCAGCCGGCTCCTTCACTTCAACCAGGAGTTGTCGAGGGCCGTTCTGTCGCTTGTTCCGGCCGACAGTCCCGTCCACCGCGATGGTTCGTCGTGCTTGCCCTCCCCATTGTCTGGCGCAGAGGGCACAGTGCTAACGTCTACAACGCGGAAAACAGTACTCGCCCTGCAAGGAGAGGTACAGCGACAAGCCGACGTGGCGCGGACGTACGACGATACCCACGAGGCGTCTTTGGGGGGCAGGCAGCAGTTTCTCGGCACCGTCGACCACGCCCCCGTATCCCCGAGACAGCTGCCGCAGGACGATTCCAGACGGGCGGGCAACCTGGCCGTCCCGCAGGCCAGGGGCCAGCCCCTCTACCGGCCGGCGGTGCCCTCGAGCGTACTGGCGAGCTCAAGGCGACCGTACGGGTCGATTGGGGGGAGCAGTACCACGCAGTCGTCGCCCTTGCGCAACGCCAATCCGGCGCCGCCCCCAGGACCCCACCCCCTCTCCAATGTCGAGCCGCCGCCCGGGAGTCTGGCCCGACGACACACGGCAGCCGACATCCGCGCGCACGGATGGCAGCCCACGCCCTCGGCGTTTTCGGCGCCGAACGCCCCATCCGCGCCGTGGCCCTCGTCGCCGAGCCGCGTGGCGCCGGAAGATCAACGGATCCGCGACTCGCTGTCCACATATTCCCTTCAGGCGGCGTCGCATCCGCACTCGCGGCCGGCCACGCCGCCGCCCCCATTGCCGCCGCCTTGTCACAGCACGAATGGGGGAAACAATGGGGTCGAGCCGTTTGGCAGCTGGTCATGGAACACGGCGGCCAGCAGAGACGTCAAGGGCCTCGCGCTAAGAGACTCGTCGGCACCACCCACCCGGCGGGGAAGTATGGCCCACATTCTCAACCCCAGCGATACGGTCGAGCGATCCGACGAGGACGAAGATCCCCGAGGCGACGAGGACAGAAAACGCAAGCGAATGCAGTAGACCCCCTGTCTTTTCTCCGGCCGGAGGTCCATATGGCAGTCTCGGGCCCAGCTGCCGGATACGCGCCAGTCGGCCTGAGGAACACATATGATTATATTATATTCTTGGGCGGACTCTCTCTATCCCTTCAACCCAGAAAGCTCGAATGGGCATGATGACGGGAAGCTCGTCGCTCCAATGTCCGGAGACGGTACAGACGACGTTGGTCCACATGCACCGAATCAGGTGCTGATATTCATTCGCGCTTGAATTTGTTGGAACCTCGGGCGTCAAAGCGGGCGGCACGATTGCATCGAATCCTTTGACCGGACGCTGGATCTTTGGGTGGAACGGTTATCATATTCCAGATCTGGATTGTGTTTGAAGAATCTTGACACCGCCGCTCGCGACTGGAAAGGTTGCTGGCGTGAGATAGCTGTACATGTACTCTCGCACGACGTCGCCGAGAGTCAGAGACATAAAGAGAAGACGTCGGCGAAGGAGGTGGGGGAAGGTGGTAGGGAGGGAGACAAGGAGCCCGGCCGGGCTGCAAGCAGGGCCGGACTGGGCTGGCCCGAGGCGATGATGATGATGATGATGTATGGGTTGCTAGGCCCTGTCATGTATCGGGGACGCGTGTCAGACGGCGACAGGCCGGCATGGAACGGCGGATGGAGGAGCTGAAGGCCGCAGAGGGCGAGGGCCGCAGGATGGGCTGCAGGCCGCCGGAGGTTGGTATAGAATGCGATTCGCTACCGAGGCGAGTTGACGGGACAGGGAGCCGCGAGAGGCAGCGCGTCGCGGGGGTCTTTCTTTCTAGCGCGAATCCTGCTTTCTCCTCCTGCGCCTGGCCTTTTTGGCCTTTTGCTTGTCGGCCGCGCCTGTGGGGGGGTTGCCGTGACGGGGGTCGTCGTCGCCTGTCGCGGCCGCGGAGGGCGGTGTCGGCGTCGTGCCGCCATCGGTCATTCCCTTGGCGGCGCCGCCGCCGTCGTCGCCCATTCCCGTCGCGGTGCCTCCCCCGTCGCCCGCCCTCGCCTCGACATCCGCCCCGCCCGCCGCGACGGCCGTCCTGATCGGAAGACTTGTCTTTCATTATATCCTCATTCTTCCTCTTCTTCTAGAATAACCTGGACCCTGTCTTTTGCTGCCGCCACCTCCGTCCACCGCCCCCTCCCCCTGTAATCTGCCTGCATCACAAAGAGGCACGGCGTTTCGCATCGCCCTCATCCGTCTCCGCCGACAAACAGCCGCCACGCCGTGCCATTCTCTGCCATCATCCTTCCATTCCCGCTGCCATTTGTCGATCCGTGCAACTCGTCCAGCCGGCCCTATCCCTGCGCCCACTCGTCCGCCGCGGCAAACAGCCACCGCCGCCGCGCCCTTCTATAAATCTATCTGCGGCCGGCCCTTGGCCTGTCCCGCTGTCCGCGCTCTGCCTGCCTGTCTTCCGCGGCCGTAAGCCGCATGGCTCTGTGGGTTTTTTTTTAAGAAAAGGGGGAAAAGATTAAAAAGAAAACAACTCTAAGCCGGCCGGCCGATGCTCTCGGGCAACAAGTGTAGCCTCCCCCGTTCTCTAGCCTGTTTCCCTCGCGCCAGTCGTCGTCACGTCGTCTCCGTCGCACCTCATCACTGCCGGCGACCTGCCTTGTCGCCCTCGAGGTGAATCTCCGTCACTTCGTCCGAGTCGCCTTCGCTGCCGGCTCGCGCCGGCACCGCAATGACCCCCTGGCCCTCCCAGCCCGCACTTTCCTCAACCGCCGCGCTCGACGCCATGTCCGTGTCCTGCTCGAAGAAGTCACGGGCTCGGTCATCGCCCGATGAGTCGAACTGGGCGTCGTCGCTGCCGCAATCGCCCCCCGTCGATCCTTCGCCCCCTCGGCTGTCCAGCCCGTTGAAGTTCCAACCCTGCGTCATATCCAGCGATTTCGACCCTAGCTCGTGGTACCCGTCCGACGTCTCCTCTCCGTCGCCTTCGATGCTCCGGCGGATCGTCTCGTCGTAGGGCGGGAGCTCGTCCTCGTCTGGCTTGACAGTCTGCCTGCCGGCGCCTCTTGCCGGCGCCCGCCCGTCTTCGCCCGACTCTGCGTTTTCCTCGTCAGACAGGCCATTCTCCCTGTCGTACTTGTCCAGGATCTCCGCGAATCGCGGTCCTCCCAGGGGGCCGCTGGAGCGTCTGCGGTAGAAGAGCAGGTACGCGGCGCTCGTGACGATGGATGTGGGGTCCGACACGACATGTACCGAAGAGTCTGGCCCGGCGTCAGTCATCTGGCTCGGCCATCCACGACAGCCATGCGGTCAAAAAGGAAAAGGGGGGGGGGGGGGGGTTCCGACGCTTCCACTTACCGTTGAAGCTGTACCACCGCCTGTCGACGAAGTTCTTGGCGTAGGCGGTGTAGTGGCCGCCGCCGAGGCCTCCGTAGTGGTCGTCGACGCCGATCAGGTCGTAGACCTCGACTTTGCCGTCCTCCTTTTGTATCACCCTCGACGTGAGGTCCAGGTTTTCGATGGGGAAGTCGACGAGGACATCCAGCTTCTCTCGGCGCCACCCGGAGTTGCTAAATCGCTTGAGGTGGGCGACGAGGATGTCAGGTGTCTTCCACAGGTCGAACTTCTTGCTTGCCCGTCGGTGCTCCTTGCACCGTGGGCAGTACCACATGTCTTGCTCCGACAGCACCTCGGCGCGCTCGAACTCGTCCAGGCACTCTTCCAGCGTGATGCCTCTAGTCTTCCGCGTCTGCCTCTTTTTCTGGTTCATCTTGAGGGCCGGGTCATGGAGCGACTCGGGATCCGTAAACGTCCGGGCTCCCTGCGCCGCGTCGTAGCGTCTCGACATGTTGCCGAAGACCGTCTCCCAGGCATCCTCGTTCCAGTCGACGACGATGCCCTCGTAGAGCCGGACGAGCGGCCCCCCGTCCGCCACGGCCGGGGGCATTGGCTGCGGGCTCACGGCGGCCGGAGGCGCGCGGTGCGAGTTCTTGCCGGCCCGCACCTGCTTGTCACGGCGCTTGTTACCCTTCTTACCGTACGTCCTGTGGCTCTTGAACTTCTTGCGCCCGCCGGCTCCGAACTTCTGGTCCCGACGACCGGGGCGAACTGCGAACTGGGCCAATGTCAGTCTGATGTGCTCAAGCTTCGACGCGCCGACTGGCAACTGTACCCTGGCAGCCGGGGAGGCGTCTTCGTCGCTCGACTCTTCCGTCATGCGCGTCTGGGGCGTGTCCGGTCCGACCTCGTCCTCGTTGCTGCTGTCGTCGTTGCCCGAGACCGTGCTGCTCACGCTGCCCGGGCTGGCCTGGTCCGTCTCCTTGACGTCGGGAACGCGGTCGGACAGCTTGGGCAACGGGCAGGTGTTGTCGACGCTGGACCACCCGGTCGGCACGAGGCCGTCCGAATCACTCCGGAAGTAGCACAGCTCGAAGAGGTTCTGGAGATCCGGGTCGAGGAAGCTGTCCGGGTTGGCAAACGCGGGTCGGCGCGTGTTGAAGCGCTTCAGCGGGGTCGGCTTCGAGCCGGGCCGGGCGTGCGCGTCCTTCATCGTGATGTCGACCATGTCGTCCTCGCCCACCACCGAGCGGGCGGCGACCTTGCTGTCTCCGGAAGAATCGGCATCCGAGGCCGTGGCGATGACCATGTCGCCCTCGGTCGAGTCCGCGCTCCCGTTCTCGTGAGTGGAGGCGTCGGAGAGCCTGGACCAGGTGGAGAAGGTGGCCACCTTCTCGAGCACCTTGCGCTGTATGGCGTCCAGACTGAATGCCTCCTTTCTGCTCAATGTGATGAAATGGGGAGGCGAGACTCCCTCGAGCCCCCGCCCGAGCATCTGGGGACGGCGATGGAGGACAGGGACGACCATGGTGGCGCACTGCTCGTCGTCCGGCTCGACGGAATCCAGGGGCGAGTCGACGTCGAGCATGGAGCGGTACTTCTTCCGCGGAGCCTTGCCCGGCCAGTTCGTCGGGGGGGCCTCCAGCTCATGCATTGTCGGCGTGTCCGACTGCTGGATCTCGTCCGAGACGTCTTGGCTGTTGTCGTAGATCTTGAAGAAGCGATCCTTGAACTCCTCGGCCCCCATCAGCCGGTCGGTGGGAACGCCGGTCCGGTCCGAGATGAACTGCTTGAGACTCTCCATGGAGCTGTGCTTGGACAGCTCCACGTCGATCTTGACCGGCACGTCGTTCAGCGGGAAGAACTTGACGGGCCTGGACCACATGTTCTCCAACGGCAGCGGCAGGGTCAGGTTGTTGAACGGGTCGAAGGTGATGCTGATCTTGCCGCACTCGGGGCACTTGAGCGTCGACTTGTACATGCCGGTGAAGAGATCGGCGATGACGGAGTCGTCCCGTCGGCGCGTGATGTCCCACACCTTGTCTGCCATCTCCCGGATCGCCTCCGGATTGTTGATCATGTCGTCCGTGGAATCGGGCTTTTCGATGTACGGCTTCTTCTTGATGCGGCTCAGGTCCTCCTGCAGGGCATCGAGCAGGAATCCCAGGAACTCCTGGGAGTCCTGCTGGCCCCATCCCGAGAAGGTGGGGCGGCAGCGGCCGACGGTGGCCTTGAAGTCGCGCGGGCTCACGGCCGTTCTCCCTTCCTCGTGTATCTCCCTGAGGAGGTTGCCGTACGCTATCGCCACTCTGCCTTCGTAGCCCAGGACGTTGGTGTCGTTGATCTCGGGGAGGTGGGATTCCGTCAAGAAGTATTTGGTCAGTTCTTCCACGCTGCGGACACACTGCAAGGCGGAGTTCATGTAGCACGTGTTTCCCAGGTTGTGCAGGCCGACGGCCCCTGTGCGCCGGCCGAGCCGCTTCTTTTGGGCCCGCCCGCGGGTGAGCGGGCCGTCGCGGGCCGGGCTGCTCCTGTTGCTGTTGGACTTGGATGAGGAGAAGGGGGCGGCGATGCCGGCCCTCGACGGTATCGACTTTTCCGCCACCTTCTCCTGTCCCGTGTATTTGCTGACCCAGTACGCGCCGATGGCCTCGTCGAGGACGAGTATCTGGTCGGTTGTCAGGTTGTAGTGCTGGAGGGACGTCTGGCCGTTGAATTTCTCATTCGCCGTGCTGTCCGCCAGGGTGACCAAGACCCTCGAGTCGCGGACTTGAGAAAAGCTGGCGATGTCGAGGAGGAGGTTGCGCCAGGCGTGCTGCGGCTGATTGGCTCCCTGGGCTCCGGGAGAGTCGGGCGGCGTGAGGGCGGCAGGCTGCAGCTCCGTGGGGTGACTGGCCGGGGCCAGTTCCACGGTCGGAGGGACCATGAACAGTCGAACCTTGCGTTCCAAGGGAATGCCGGCCTGAGTCTTGAGCTCCCTGAGAAACGTCTGGGCGTGCGCGGTGGAGCTCCTGGCGAAGACGAGCGGCGGCGGATTCCTGGCCTTGAGCGACTGCTCTATCGGCAGCGGGCTGACCTGGGACCAGAGCCGGTAGACGCTGAAGACGGGCGGATGGAACTCGAACATGATGTTGGGCGGGTCTTGTTTGCTGTTGGCGGTGTTGACGGCGACGCGCACGATGGGGTCCTGGCCCTGCTTGATTCCGTACCAGTCCATCACGAGCTTCCAAGCGTCCTCGGGGAACAGCTCGAAGGACTCGAGCCCGGAGCCGGGCTTCAGGCGGACGAAGCTTTGGCCGGTCGAGTCGCGGACGACCTCGTCGATGATGTCGGAGTTGTCAATGGGGCCCAACGAGGCGTCTCCGGAATCGGCCACGGACGATTTGGAGTCCGTACGCAGGGCCAGGGCCTGGTTCACCCACGATCGCGAGACGAGATATGCCAGGCAGCCCTCCTTGACGGGCGCTTCGGCAAAGGCTTTCAACAGCATCTCGATGATCTTGACTTGCTCCAGGAGCGGAGGGGGAGCTGGTTCCGTGTCAGTCATTTGCATGTGATATTGGGGAGAGGTCGGTAGGGACGGTGGTGATCGGAGAGTTTTGGGACGCGTGCAACATACATTGAGACGATACGGCTGCTTCTGCATCGTAGCCGTTGGGCTCCGGCGGGTCGATGCTCATGGCGCGAGGAAGACTGGTGGTGGTGGGTACGGAAGAATCGTCGACACGATTTGTAGGCTGAGACTTGGCCATTTCTGCGTCGGGGCCGTTATTGCCGGTCTTTGTTTCGGGATCCATGCCTGAGGCACGTCGTTTGAGCGGCGAGGAGGAACGACGATGCAGCTCGGCATCGCCGTTCATGACAGCCCGTCTCGAGACTCGGAAGGGGGACTGGCTTCTGGCCGAGGTCGGGACAGGGCCACCCTCTTCACCTCCTCTGTCGCTCTCGAGGGAGAGTTCGGCGTAGGCCGAGGCGCAGGGGGACGACGAGGCGACGGAAGAAGCGTACTCGACGGAGACGAGGGAGGACGCGTGCGTCTGCAGCCGGGCGGGCAGGCTCGAGGCCGGGAGCGAGTCGGCGCGGACGTAGAGGGGCGTGTTGAGCCCGGAGGCTGCGGACGGGGCGGAGAAGGAGAGGGCTAGGTCGTCGTCGGGCTCGCACGAGGGCAGGGCCGTGTCGGGAGACGGAGGGCTGGGAGAGCCGAGATCCTTGGTCGAGGGCGGGCGGGCCAGCTTTCTCTTCTTTGAGGAAGACGTCTTGACAGTGAGCTGCCCGGGCAGCTCGGGGGCGATCTTGGGGCGGCGGCGGCGGCGGCGGTCGAGGCAATGGGGATCGACGAGGGGCGATGTCGCATCAGCCCGACCCTTGGATGCGGACGCGAAGGGCAATTGCTGTTGTGACGGGCAGAGGGGCTGGCACGTCGAGGCAGCCAAACATGGCACGGCGAGACAGCGGTACAGGCTGCCGTAGAGGCGTCGTCGCGAGCGGAGGGAGGGAGGGGGAGGGGGGGCGTGGGCAAAAAAAAAAAGAGGGCGAGGACGGCGGCCGTTTGGCCGTGAATCAACGTCGTTGCCGCCGGGCTTCAGCGATGGCGAATTCCCACCTCGGACGAAAGCGTTCGAAGCCGTGTCGAAGGTCGGCAGGCTGTGAGCGAGGCAGCGAGAGGCGTGAGGGCGACAGACTCTTCTTGGCCCGTCTCGACGATGGATCCGCAGGCGAGGCAGACGAGGGCGGCGAGGGAGCAGGAGGAGGGAAGGGAAGAAGAGAGCGAGCGAGCGGGTCGGTTGGTCGAGGGTTTCAAGCCTGAATTCAGGGTGAATGTAGCCGGTACGGGCGGCTGACGGGCTCGGGGGGGCCACTGCCGCGTACCTCGCCGCCGGTCTGTCGCCAGTGGCGGCTCCGGCTGGCGTACCGCGGTACCTGACAGGTACTTGCCCCGCTGAGTCAGCCATGCCACTTCTGGACAGTCAAACCGCGCTCGTCCGCGACTTCGGTTGGTAGACGCACCCAGGTGGCTGCGTACCTCCGCAGCGACACCTCCCCTTTCCCTGATCCTTTCTTTCTTTTCCTTTCCATCCTCCATCTTTCTTTTTCTCACCCTTCCTGTCCTGTCGGGTTTCTTTTTTATGCATTAACTTCCGTCTTTTTTTCAATTCTTTTTTCACACGACTTCTCCTGGTAGGTACCCAAGTGCACACTGGCCTGCGTACTAACCTACTACCTACTACTCACCAAGTCTCGCCGGTTCGCCTTCCGCGCTCTTCGGTCGCCTACGGCCACCCGATCTACTAATCTACGTACAAAGTATCGTGTCCGGCAACCTACGAGCATGGCCTCCCCAAGGAGGAGCATATGCAGGCACGGCTGATGCGGCCTCAGAAGCAAGCTGAAAAGTAACCACCGGGCGACGTGGTTTCCTGGGCCATCACGTCGACCAAAGCCCGTCCCTCAGGGCCACCCACCTCCGCCACCACCCCAGCCGGCCTCTCCGCAAAGCCTAGCGCTGGCTGCTGGCATGGACCGCTAAGGAGCTCGTCCGGCGTTCCCTGAGCCTGCACCGAGTCCTGCTAGGCAGACGCTGCCCTCCCCTTTCTCGGCTGCTTGAGATGCTCGTGCCTGAGCCCACAAGCAAACACACCGTCGACATGCAGTGCCACCGATCCGTATGTGCGTCGCCGTCGATGCCTGCCTTTGAAATATACTTTGTACCTGTGTGCGCCCTCGAATGCCTGCCCGCCTGCCTGTCCGAGGTAGGAGACTACCTCCTAGAGAGGCAGTAGCTCTAAGTATGTATTCCTATGTCGGCTCAGTACGCCTGTACAGTACGTCAATCCATCACGAGACGGCCCTCTCCGCTTCTGCGGACGGGCGGAATCCGGCCGAAATATTCGCGCTTTCGTGGCGCCTTAGTCAGCGCGAATTATATACCTTCATACTAGTATGGTATGGAGTGCGGATATGCGAACCGATATACCAAACTTCGCTATTACTATTTTCAACCTGTCCACTACGCCAAATTAGAGGCACCCCCGGCAGGGCGTGTGCCATTCCAGTCTCTCCAGTCACTACATAATACACACACGTGTGCTCTTTAGGCGTCCGTCATCCCATCGTGTCGAGTACGGGGCGACGATACGACGAGGGCCGAGGCGGCTCATCGCCTTCCGTAGCAGCATCCTCTCTCTCCCCCGCCGAGACAAACACTGACCGAGGTGTCCAACGGCAACTTGCGAGGCACCGTACCGATCGGCCTCCCGGAAATTGCCAGAACCACAGCGCGAGTTACATTGTTGTACGGCGACTATCTGTACATGCGTAACGAGTTACTGGACGGGAATTCGTGTGGCACGCCCTCCTTCAACCGTCTTGCTTCGCCTCCATCAACAGGGGGGCCGGTATCCAGATATTGTATCCGACCGTCCGACGCGCACAACTCGACATTACCGGTCTCCTCATCTCTCTGCTCGGGCCCCGTCATGTTTTCCTCGCTCCCTCTAGTCCGTCCAGTCATCATCCACGACCTCGCAAGAGACGACCGGAACTCTTCCGTCCCTCTCTATGTGACACTTCTTTGCGCCCGTAAGTTCATGCTCGCGCGACCAAACGCCGTCGTCCAATTTGCTGCTGCTTTCTGCGGCGCGACATCTCGTCCCGCTCTAGCCGCACCAATCCTTCTTTCGGAGTTACAGCTTGGCGTCCGTCTCCTCGAACTCGCTGATGTGCTTGACCGGTCTGGCCCCGGCGCTTGCCAGGAGACCGGCCTTGTACTGCCGGACGTCGGTGATGGGCTGAGCGGCCTCTACGGCTGACGGGCCCGGCTCTCCGCCCGCCGATTCGGCGCTCTGGGCGACATGGCTCAACCCCAAACTCTTCGCTTCGGAAATGATCGATTCCCTCTTTTCCCTCGACACGCTTGACTGTGCCTTGAGGTAATCTTCTAGAAGATCGACGCACTGCCGTTTCTCCTGCGGAACGTCTTCGAGGCCCGAGGAGCGTAGGAGGTCAATCATCTTGAGGTCCAGCTCGCCGGCGCCGCGGGCGTGCAGGTGGACCGAGATGCGCGCCCGGCTGCTCGAGGACGGGTTGAGGAATTCGTTGTAGAACTCTACCATTTCGGCCTTGGTGAGCGGCTTGATGTTGGCCGCATCGAGTTGTGCTGTTCGACGAGGGAACGGGTTAGTCAGCGCTTCTCCTGGTGCCGCAGCACAGAAAAGGGGGGGGGGGGGGGGGAACCCNNAGACTCTCTCACCTTGCTCGAAATCATAGTATTCGTTGCTGATCTGGGCCCAGTGCCTCGAGGTCTCTTGATCGAGATTGCGCAGCTTCTCGAGTCGTTTGATGATCAAGCTCCGCTTGTGGCCCTCGAAATCGGCGTCGCTCATTCCGTCCAAGGTGCGGCCGAACTGGGCCAGGAAGGCCTCGATGCGGCTGTCCAGATAACCCGGCGTCCGCTCGCTCTGAATCAAGATGCGGAAACCGCACGTCGTCGCAAAGTTACGGATGCTTGAAAAGACAATGTATCCCAGCTGCTCCTTGGTCCTCAGCTGATCGAAGGCGGGCTCGTGGATCATCTGGTCGATCAGCAGCGTCTTGGCGCGAGCGGCCCGGCTGCCCCTGTCGCTGACGTAGAACCAGGTCTCGACGCAGTGGTTGACGTTGGCCGGGTCCTTGAGCGTCTTGCTGAAGACGTAGTTGGACCCCGGAGGCAGCACGAGCGAGCGGATGATGGGCAGCTGGGCGTCGGACAGCGAGCGCGGCTTCAGAATGGAGATGACCGTGTCTGTCGCGTTGAGGGCCTCGGCCTTGTGGAGGTTGCCGTGCGCATAGACCTCGACGTACAGCTGGGCCAGCATCTGCCGGTGGAAGAGCCTGACGGCGTCGACGGTGATGTTGGGCAGTTCCAGCGCGAGCTCGGCCACGATGTAGTCGCGCTCGGCGTTCAGCCAGGATATGTAGTCACCGATCTGCTGGTAGGCCGACTGGAGCTGGCAGTTTTCGTATCCGCGGGTGAGGCGCTCCTTGACGATGTCGAAGCGCTCCTTCCGGATATCGAGGTCCCGCATGGTGACGACGACGTGCTCCAGCAGGACCGGCAGCTTGTCGTTGTATCCAGAGATCTCCAAGAACAGGCCGCGCGAGTCGAGCGTGACGGTGTACTGCAGGCCGGCCAGCTCGGCGTCGTACGAGTACTCCTCCAGCGCGTCGCGGACGAGCTCAGTGAAGAGCCTCGCCTTGACGCTGTTCTCGGCGGTCGCGTGGATGATGGGGTTTTTGAGGCTGACCATGACGTTGGCCTTGGGGACCCAGAACGTGTCGTCCTTCTTCCACCACGTGCGAGCCTGCGCATCGTTGCGGAGCACGCGCGGCGCCACCGCCGGCTCCGCCACCTCCTTCTTCTCCACCTCGAGCTTGTTGGGGATGAAGTTGTTCCTGTGCGGCAGGTGAAGCTCGCGAAGGCGCTCGGAGGCGGGGAGCGCCATGGCCCGCTTCAGTTCGGCCATCAGCTGGTCCGGGATGCGTTCGTACCGATACTCGGTGCCGTACCACTTCTCCTTGGCGGTGCAGTCGACCGGGGGGTTGCGCGAGACGACCATCATGCGCAGGTTATCCGGTCGTATCGTCGACAGAGCCTTCTCGATCAGCTCGGCGTCGAAGGTGCGCAGACGGCTGTGGCCGCTCAGGAGCCACTCGCGCGGCAGGGGCTTCTGCATGACGGAGCTGGTCCTACTCGTGAAACGGCAGGCGGGCGTCTTTTGCTTGAACTTGAAGTCGACGTCGGCCATGCCCTTCTGCTCGTCGAAGATCCACTCCTGCGGGGGGGCTTCGCGCAGCAGGGACACGTATTGGAAGAAGATTTTGGCAATCTCGGGATAGTTCTTGAGGCCCTGCTCGCGGTTCACGATTCCTTCGTCAGCGCCGTCCGGCGGCACGAATCCCGCCAACTGCGGGCCGGCTCCAGACTTACCTCTTCAGTTAAGCGAATCTGGACGTCGAAGATGCCGGGGGTCCCGGGGCAGACTGGATAGGCGCAGGCGGACAGGCTGTTGACCCATCCCTTGCTCTTGACGTACGACATGATGCTGCCGGGCCCCTCGTGGCCGATGAGATGGCCAATGTACCTGCTCGGCTGCGACTCGAAGAGCGACTCCTCGTCTATGAAGGGGAAGCTCAGGTTGAGCTCACGCGAGTCCATGACGGGCTTGGCGAAGCACTGGGTGCCGAGGTGGTCGTCGCAGAAGGGCACCTCGTCCGTCCACCGGTTGGGCGGCAGATTCTTGTTGACGATGGGGCTGAAGAGCTCGACGACCCATTTCTGCAGAAGGTCGAGGGGCTCGCGGCCGAGGACGACGAGCTTCATGCGGTTGGCCGAGTAGTGCTTGTCGTGGAACTCGATGAACTTGTCGCGGACATTGATACCCCTCGACTCGGGTATCGTCTTGAGGACCTCGAAGTTGCCGGTGGAAAAGTGGCAGTAGGGATGCCTGGGGTTTGAGAGCGACTTCTCGAGCTGGTGGAGGCGCCAGGTGTCGTTTTGCAGGTTCTTCTTGTTTTCCGAGTCGACGGCGCGCAGTTCCCGGTCGAGGGTGGAGGAGAGGAAAAGAGGCTCGATGAAGAACTGAGCGAAGCGGTCGAGGGCCTCACGCAGAGGCGACGGGTTGGCATCGGAGGGGTCCTGGTCGTTGGCGGGCTTGGCAGCCACGTCGAAGAAGTAGTTGGTAGAGGTGCAGGCCGTGTAGGCGTTTGAGCTGCCGGAGTTGGCGGCCAGGTACTGGCCGTATTCGTTTTCGACGGGAAACTTGTTGGTCCCCATGAACAGCAGCTGCAGCGCAGGACTGGTCAGACAGCAGTTCGGCAGAGTTTTGGGGTTGGGGGCTGGATATAGGCGTTGTGAGACGGAGGCGGGGGGGGGGAGGGGGAGAACGGACATGCTCGACTGCGTGGGCCATGCCGGGCATGCCCTCCTCGTCGCAAAAGTTTCCGACGTTGACGTCGAGGGCGGCGCTGGCCTTGTCGGTCTCGGGATCGTGGACCAGTAGGGCCTCGAGCTCGTTCTCTAGGCGGACGACGCGGTAGTCGCGGTCGTCGAGCGACGGCTTCTCCAGACCCTCGGCCAGGACGACGACGGGGGTCTGGCGGCCCGGAGCCATCCGGGGCGGCGGGAGGGAGGAAGGCATTGAAGACAGCGGACGACAGCCAGGCCACGGGCGGGGAGGCGGGCAGGCAGGCGAGGCGGAAGAGATGGCGAGCGAAGGGCGGCGAGCGAGGCGGACGGGCGAGGACAAAAGCAAAAGCGCAGGCGAGGGCCAAGGCGAAGGCGGCGGCGGCGGCCGTCGGCGTGGACGACGACGTCGGGCCTGCGGTCCGTGGTTGTGCGCGCGCAGGTACTCGTGCAGCGGGTACTTGTGGTGCAGGTACCTCCCGATGCGGGCTGGCGGCGGGGGCAGGGGGGTGGCCTGGACGAGGAGGGGGGGGGCCCGAAGGGTGCCCTGGAGGGGGCCCTGGAGGGGGGCCAGCAGGGGGGCCAGGGGCCCTATCGTGCCCGAACGAAGCACTACCCGGGGCACAGAAGGTGTGGCGGGACTCGACGAGGCGCCTCGATCGGGCCCGGGTTGGCGTCTTCTGTAGGCCGTCTATGTCTGTAGGTCCGTAGGTGGATGTCTGTAGGTGGCTGTAGGTACCCGAGGTCGTTGCTGCGCCACCGTCGGCGAGGGCCGTGCGGGCTTGACGCGGCGCAGAGACCCTACTCGCTTGGGCACCTACAGAGAGAGGCCGAGAGAGTCGCAGGGGGCCCTGGAAGCCGCAAGCAAACGACGGACTGCGCCTGGAATGCCGCCGCGGCCGAGCGTCTCGGGTACCAATGCAGAGCCGAGCCTGGAAGTCACCGGCCCCCGGTGACGCGTGCAGCTGAGTCGGTGTGTCGTCGAGAGCCGGGCCGGAGAGACTCGGGCAGCGAATCGGCGGTGCTGGAACGGCGCAAGACGGGCCACGTCGTGCGGAGGGGGCCCAGGAAGACGAGGCCCTGGAGGAGGAGGAGGAGGAAGAGGCACAGAACCGGGGAGCAGCAGCAGGAAGAAGAGGAACACGCAGTAGAGGCAGCAGTAGCCGGAGGCGGCGCCGAGCACTATAAGTACTCGAGGCCGTGCCAGGAAGAAGAAAACAACCCGCGGCCTGTCTGGCTCGCCTATTCGCACACACACACACACACACACACACACACACACACACACACACACACACTCACACACACACGCACACGCATACACACCTACACGCGAGCAACACATACATACACGCGCTCTCTCTTCGGGTACCTCGTCAGGGTGGCAGGTAGCGTGTCTGTACTGTACATGTCTGTATCGCCGCAGCCGACCGTCGGCCGTTCAGCATCAAGGGCGTGAGCGGGCGGCCGTGGAGGGCGAAAGACCAACCACCACCCGCCCGTCTCAGCCAGCCAGACCCGTCGGCCAGATGCCGTGCCGTTGTGCGACGAAGCCCGGCCGACGCTCGGCCGACGACGGCCCGCCTGCCCGCCTGCCCGCTGCCGGGTCCGGTGACCGGGCTCTCCTCGGATCGGGACGCCCGGCTCGGCCTCGGCCTCGGCCTCATCACATCCGCCCGCCCGCGTCGTCTCGGCAGGCCCGCTTCGCGTGCGCTGCCGCTGCCGCTGGCCAGTCGGGGCGGCCGTGTACATCAACGTCATACACGTTGGAGCAGTCTGCGTCTGTGGGCATAAGTGGCACAGAAGGGGGGATAGAGGGCACATAATTGCCTATATATCGAGAGAGCCTCCGGTTCTACGGCATGCGCCCATGATGGATGCGACGTCGCGCTCGGTAGGTGCCTAATGCCACCCGTCGTCCGGCTCCCGACTCCCGGCTTCCCAGTCTAGTCCTCGGCACATGCCGGCCACATCGTCCCGAGGGAGAGCAACGGGTTTGCTGAGCGAGCCGAGAGAGGGGCCCGACGTCGTCGATTGGACACGAGCTCGAGCACAGCAGCAAGGCAAAGGCCGCGCCAGAGCCTCGCCTGGCGGCTCCGTTACCAACTCATGCACCCCGGGCGGCTCGTTGCACGTACATACATATGAAGCACGTATGCGCGAGACAGCCGGCGGCACGCTTAATAAGTTGAAGCGTCATCTCGGCTGCAGCTACCCAACCGGCGACTCCTCATCTCCCGCTGGCTTGTTGGGCCTGCCTGAGCCGCGACCTTCCGTGCAGTTGAGCGGCGAGAGGAGGAGCGTCGAGGGTCTGACTCTAGACAGGGGCGCGGCGGTGAGGTGCCGGAACGAATGCCAACACACAGACAAGATAGATGGCGGAGGATTCGGGGCATCCGTACCGTGCACAGAGCAGCGATAGGGCACAACCATGTCCGCCTCTTGCGAGTTCGCGGGCTGGTGGGCCACAGCCTTGTGCACAAGAGGCGGCGCGTATCTTGCAGCAACAATGCTCTCCCGGTCGGCCGGTCGGGGTGGCACAGCAGCGGCCCGCCAACGGCGTCCGTCAAGCAACGAGGCGCGCAGATTTTGGTACCATGAGACGGCTGCAGCCGGCCCCCTGTTGACCTGCCCTCCCTCTCCCCTCTGGTTGGTTTCTTTTCCCGACGTCGTCGTGGCCCGCCGGTGCCGGGACGCTTGCAAACCGCTTCCATGAACCAACCCGGACGGGCAGTCAATCACCCGAGCTTGGGGGGTGCCAACGCCTGCTTGCTTGCTGCCGTCCGACTGTCAACCGAGCACCAACGCAGTTCTTACCGAGCCAGAGTTTGGATCGGCTGGCCAGGCGGTGGTGGAAGTTTGCGTCTCACGCGCAGCCGCCGCTTGTCGCTTATTTTCCAGCGTCGGCCGTGTAGCCGCCGTCAGGGGCAGAAAGCTGAGCTCGTCTATCGAGCCCCAGGCAGGCATGGCTCTGGCATCCAGGTGAGGCGCGGCAGGGCCCTGTAGAGCTGTGAGAGGACTGGGAGGAGGCCACCTTGGTAGGTAGGTACCTGGGCTGGGGCAGCAAGTAGCGACAAAGTCGTCAGCATGTCCCAATAAGGGGCGCTGGGTCTCGCCGCCGGTGCCGTTGGGGCAATGCATCACGTCGGGGACGCCGCCGCCGGCGCCAGACCTGCAGGCACTGGGAGACTTCCAGGCGCCATGCGGGCCTGCTCCGTGCATGGATCAGGAGTTGATTGACGGCTTGCGCATTGCAGGCCCAACATGCCGCCGCCCGCCAATCGGGGCCAGCGCAAGAACGGGAGCAGGTTGGCTGACGACAGACGACAGTGAGTGAGGCCTTCACGGTCGCTTGCCGGCAACAGATCCCGCCCTGTTCTGCAGGGAAAAGAAGCGATGCAAGCGGCCAAGCCAAAGGAGGAAAAAAGCAAGTATGAAAAGACGAGAAAAGGAAGAAGGGGGACAAGAAAAAAGGAAGGAAGATAAAAGAACTGTGAGGCCCATGTGACAGGTAATGCGGACTGGCAGGCAAGAGCGCCTTGGCTCAGGAAGGAAGCGATGGATGCTTCTTCGCGCAGGAGAGGGGCTACAGCTCGGCGACAGACACTCCAGCAACTTCAATGCTACTCCTCCCTGGACAGCTGCTAGTCCCCGACGGCACTTCTCCCAGCGCCCTCGCTCGTGCATGCAGAGGGGCAAAAGGCGACCAATGCAACAACAGGATACATAATCATCGTCGCAGCGCGCCGCTGCGAGGGAGGCGGTCTGGAGGCGTGCGCCTGCGTGCGCGTGCAGGCTGCAAGGGCGGCCCGCCTGGTCCCCTCATCATCAGTCATCATCACCACCATCACCACCATCGTCGTCACCAGCCTCCCACGTTCGGCCAGCTGCTGTGATACCCGCCAGCGCTGGCTCGGCGCTCTGCAGACTGCCCTTCCGGATGCGGACGCCGCGGCTGCCATGAGGTCACCGACGGCCGGCCCGGCTGCGGGTGCCAGATGCCCGCCGATGATGGTATCAGAATTCACCTCTTCTGCTCGCATCCCGACCCCCTGTTCTCGCCAAGTCGGCCGCTTGGGGCTGTACACGCATGGCATGTACTCGAGTCCGCAGTACTGCCCATGTATTACACATGTACACATCTACATGCCGTATATCGTATGCCCGACAAGCGGTGTCCTGTTGGCCGGCACCGGAAAACACCGGCCGGAGCCCTCAACCCTGACAAGCGCCCGGGACGACGGGCTCGTGCCGGACCGCACGCCTGCATTTTGCTGCTGGGAACCCGGAGGGACCCGGAAGGAGGCCCAGAACGAAAGAACAGGCCGGCTGTGCCAAGCTGTAATGCAGTTGGTCGTCGTCGTCGTCGTCTGCTGATACCATCGATGCCTACCGGTGCGGACGGCCGACTGCAGCAGCCTGTCTACAGAGAGGCGCCTCTCCGTCGACGCTGAACCATCCGGGTCTTGGCCATGTCTTATCTCAGAGACAAGTACCGAAAAAAGGCGGCAACGAAACACCTCTCCCCCCTTTTCTCCTGAGTCCCGACTCCTCGCACACACCATGTCCCGCTCCCTTGGTCTTCGGACCCCCCTCCCTCCAGATCTGGCGCCGGGTCCGTGGCAGAAGCAGTATCGGGACTTGCGTAGACTCACAAGCAACCACGTGTCTCCGGCTCGACGCATGCACAACGGACGGTTTCGTGCCCGGCCCGAGATGTGGCAGGAAAGCCTCTCTCCACTCCCGACTCAGTCCCTCCTGTCCTGGCCTCCTGTCCTGGCCAAGGCCCGCGGCCCAACGGGCTTCATGGCATGTGACCCAGAAACGCCGACGCGGCCCGGCCTGCATTTGCTCGTGCGAGACTCAACCTGCCCGAAGTCGCCAACGATATCTGCAACTGGTCCGACGCCCGCCCAACCGCCCCGGCCCTCGTCCTCCTCTCCAGCCTCACCTGTCCCCTCGAGCCGGCGGGCCGGACTGAGGTCGTCACCGGCTGGCTTGACACTCGACCGTGGAAATCGAAGACATCGGCAGGGGTCTCGCCAGCCCGACTCGTCGAGCCGGATCACGAGACAGCCCTGGGAAACACCGGCTGGCCAATGACCCGATGCCAGATGTCAATGCAGCTTCGCCACTCCGTCCTCAGCTCTGCTCTTGGGTTCATTCTCCCCCACGCCGAGATCAAGCCCCTTTTCAGCCTCGAGGCAAACTCTACGGCCACCTGGGAACATTTCCAAGCCGCCACCAGTTTTTTTTCCTTTTTCTTTCTTTCCATGTTTCTCCGTTTGACACTCCTTGTCTGTGCGCGGTGCGAGGTAGGGCAAGACACCACGCAAGGAACGAGACGGCGCTTGCAGTACCCATCGTACCCCCATTCGTCGCCAGCCATGAACAACAGCCGGTGGTGAATAAGCCCGAGGGAGCTCAAGCGACCAACCCGGAGAACCATGGATCGTAGCAGGACTGGCCGCATCGACCAATCGCGAAACTAGTGGCGCCTGCGGGACGCCACTGCATCCTGCTTGAGTCCCAATCACCACTCCAACATGGAGCGTATCGTTTGGTTCCGGCCCTCGTCACCTTGCTTCACGAGAGGCGCGAAGAAACACCTGTGCTCCGCTTGGGACAGTCTGAAGATGAAGACTTGTGGCCGGCCTGACCGCAGGCGTAGCAAGTGAGCTGCTTCCCCGGGGCCCGCGAACTGAAGGTGTTTGAGCCCCCCGACGATATAGAGGTCACTCTGTTCAACCGGACCTCCTTCTTGACTCGCTTGTCGCGGAACTCCTTGGCCTTGACGCTTTCCTTGCTCCGTTTGGGTAGGGATAGCAACCGTGAGGCAGATCGATCCCGTGACGATGGCACATCTTCGTCGTCGTCGTCGTCGTCATCATCTTCATCTTCATCGCCGCTGCTGACGTGTGTGCTCTTTCGCTTGCGGCGAGCATCGTCACCTTCATCCGAGGATCGGCTTTCGGACTCGTCGTCTGCGGACTTGCGTCGGCGGTCCTGCTTCTACGGCACGGTTAGCTGACGGCTTGCTGACGGGAGCTTCGCGCCCGGCATCGCCCTGACGTCCCTTGCTTTCTGAGCTTTGGCTCTTTTTTGTCGTTGTGCGTCCTTTGGCGGGTGCTTCCTCATTGTCCCCAGATTCGTTGGACGAATCGATGTCGGCGTAGCCGACGTAGAGAATATTCGGACGAGTCGTGGCCGGGTGTTCGCCCGCTTTTTTGTTCCAAGTATTATCCAACGTCCAGTGACTGCCCGCCGAGGCATGTTGTTCCAGCGCCGCTTGTCGCACGGCTTCCTGGTCGTCCAGTGCTGCTTTGATCAAAGCCTGGTCGATGTGGGCGTTGATCCGGCCTTGCGCAGGCGAGCGCTCGAGTCTTCGCTTCTTGGCGGGCGAATCTGAGTCTGAAGACGCCGCCGAAGAGGCCGAGGCAGCAGCTCTCTGCATAAATTTCATGGTCAGCAGTCTCGACGAGACTGCCCTCGGAGTTTCCGGAGCCATATCGGGCGACGTTCGCTGGGCAGCGGGCCAAGATGCGGAGGGAAATGGGAAAAGCGATATTCCAGGAATGCTCTGGAAGGGGTGAAATAGCTTTCCTCAGTGTCCTGACTCTTTTCTCTCGTTTTCTTTTCCTCTCTCAGGCCGAAGCGGCTATTGAAGAGAAGTATGGCGATTACGAATTTCCTAAAAGCAAGAGAAGCCGACGGAGCGCGATGCTCGCGGACTTTTGTTGTTCCGGGGAACGCCGCTCCCCTCTCCACCTAGCTCCGTCCAGACTCGAGCGGATCGCTCCAGGATCGAAGGGCGGCTCAGCTGCTGAAGCGCAACGACACCTCCGTTCCCGACCTTTGCATCATGGCCGACTCTCGGTTACGGCCAATCGGCCTCGTCGTGCGCAGCCTGCGCGTTCCTCAACGAGCATTCGCCACATCGGGGCGGCTCTTCGAGGCTGCCGTACCCGCCAACGCCAAGACCGAAACCGCCGTCCAAGATGTGCAGCCCAAGGAAGTTGCCCAGGCTCCCAATCGAGCGGACATCTGGTCCCGCAGCCAGAGGCCGCGAGCCACGGCCATGACGGGCCCCCGATTCGAGCAAACAGACTTCGACCTGCAGGTGGGCGCGGCCAGCCAGCCTGCGGACATGGCTCGGGCAATGCTGACGGCGTGATCAGCCCCAACCTCTGTCCGCGATGGAGCTCATACACAAGCAGCCGGTCCGGTGGACGCACGACCGAATCGCGACTTGCGAGGGTGGCGGTGGTCCTGCCGGACACCCCAAGATCTTCATCAATACCGACAAGCCGGAGATCGCCACCTGCAACTACTGCGGCTTGCCCTTTGTACGTCACAATCACGGGGGGCAGGGCCCATCAAGAACGAAATGTTGACCATTTTAAAGGCCAATGAACACCACAGGAAGCACCTCGAATCCCTTCCCGTGACCTCCTACCCGTTATCGTGATCCCGTCAAACCAAGGAAAGGGTAAGCTGGGAACAGCAACCGGGTGTCATTATTCCCAGCGATATCGAGCGGTGGCGGGCAGATGCCACGCTCCTCACCTGGTCGCATGTGTGCCTGCGTTTGTTTCACTGGGACGCACAATGGTCGGAGGGGAGAGGGTTTGTACATATTGCGTCAATAGACTGCGCCTTCGTCCCAATATCTCTCGACTCGGCTGCAGACGTAGCTCTCCCGGCACACTGACACAGGTCAGATTCTGTAAGGCAGAGGATGAATGGGCAAATTCGACGCGTGTCCTCTACGTCGGCTTCAGTAATAAGCTGTGACAGCTTTTTCATCACTTTCTGTCCTTTTTACGAAAGAAATAAAATCCATACACGTAGAAGTGACATGATGCGATTATCAATCCGGATCGTCTCTATGGCCCATTGGACGACAGCCAGGTCGAGGCGGCAGGGTTGGCGCAGAGCTATGTCTAGCCCCACCCACAAACTACATCATCAGCGATCTCGGCGGCGACCCGCCCGAGGGACTCTTCATCATGCCTTTATCCTCGTCGGCTCACGGCATTTCCACGACAGCTACGATTGCGCTCACCCTCGTGCTCTTCGTCGCGCTGTTCCCCGACCTCTTTCATCTCATCTGGACGCTGCCCTTGAGCCTCGTCCGCCTGCCCTTCTCGTCTCGGCCCCCGCCGAGCGACCGTCCCGACCTACAGCCGCAGCCGGCAGCCATGCCTTGGTTCCAGAAGCAGCTGACGCTGCCGTCCCAGTCGCGCGGCTCGTATCTGATCACCGACCAGATCGTGTCCTCCCTGCCGGAGATCAGGAACTACAAGGTCGGTCTGCTGAACCTCTTTGTGCAGCATACGAGCTGCGCTCTGAGCCTGAACGAGAACTGTACGTGACGCCACGAGAAACGTCGGGAGCACAAAAAAAAAAAAGGGGGGGGGGGGGGGGCAAGAGCGGCCGTCGCCTCGCTCGGTTTTGTCGAGTTGCTTGCTGAATCGCGCTGCGGGCAGGGGACGAGGACGTCAGGGAAGACATGAGCAACGCGCTGGACCGCATAGCCCCTGCCCATGGCCCCAAGGGCGAGACGCTGTACCTCCACAGGTGAGCCGGTGGACACGAGCAAGCACAAGAGGCCGTGAGCCGGAGTAACCAGGCCTATTTCTCCCGCAACAGCGCCGAAGGACCCGACGACATGCCGGTGAGTGCCGTTGGGCAGACCTGGCACGCGTTGACGAGGCTGAGCTGAAAACGGCCCGTACAGGCCCATATCAAGTCGGCCCTCATCGGCGCCAGCGTGACGATTCCCATCAAGGACGGAAAGCTGGTGCGTCAAGCAAGACCAAGGCCCAACCGCACACGGCGCTGACTGGGGTTTGTCCCCCTTCTCCCCCATAGGCTACGGGCACCTGGCAAGGCATCTGGTATCTCGAGTTCCGGGCCAGCAAACACTCACGTCGAATCATGGCCACCATCCAGGGGGAGACGCAGTAGGCGGCCCCGGAGGCTGAAGAGCCACGGCGCGTCGTCGCATTGGTGTAAACAGTATAATCGAAAAGACCTGCTCCTCTCTACGAGGCGTCTCTGAAGGCCCGTACGCCAAACACCGTCGCCATGTATCCCAACGCGTCGACCAGTGCGATGATTACTGCTCCCCGTTCTCCGTGCCCTCCTTCATCTCCGCATCGTCGCCGACCAGCACCTTGGTCTTGGGCACGTAGCCGTCGGGCGCACCGGAGCCGGGCGTGATGGCGACGGCCTGGCCGTTCTCGTCGACAAACTCGAAGTTGTAGCGACTCAGGATGTGGGGGATGGCCGAGAGCTGCGGCCCGTACCGCGCCGTATTGTCGTACAGCTCGAAGAGGGGCACGGCCAGCAGCTTCATGTTCTTGGGCACGCTCAGGACCTCTGGGCATGTCGTCAGCACTGGACGTCGGGGGCAAGCAGAGATGTCGAGCGCGTACTGGTCTTGGGCAGGTGAATGAAATAAAGCTTCTTGCATTCCTTGGGCCGCGTGACGTGGGCGGGGACGAAGGGGTACATGAAGGTCTCGAAGTTAGGCCGCCACCACTGGGCCAGACACTCGCCGACCTCCCAGTCGCCGGCCTCTTCGCCCTCGCCGATCCTGCCGACCGGGGCCAGGCGCTCGTCGAGACGGGCCTTGAAGCCGTCGATCTCGTCGTCCTCGGGCCGCAGGTAGTCACCGGGGAGCTTGAAGAAGGCATTGGCGATCTGCAGCATCAGGATGTGCGGGTGGTTGTGCTCGTGGCAGACGAGGATGCCCTCGCAGGTGCGGCGCATGCCGTGCTCGACGTAGTGCTCCTCCAGCCGCTTCAGGCGGGCGATGACGGACGGGTCCTCTTCCGGCTGCGTCTCCTTGACGCCGAAGGTGTAGTTGGAGAGGGGAAAGAGCGTCACCTTGTCCGGCTGCTTCGAGTTGAAGGCCAGGGGAATGGTTGGCGGCAGCCCGGACTGGAGCGCCGACGGCGGGATGGTAGACATGGCGAGGGCCGTGGCGGTATCGATGCTTAAGCAGACGAGGCTCGGATGGCCAAGGCGGCGAATCGTGAGAGCTTCGAGGGCTGAGGCGGGCAGAGAGGCTCGCGGAGAGCTTAGGAGAGCTTCGTCGGCGGCGTTTGGAGGAGCAAGGGGAGCTTCGTCTCTCGAGAGCGACGCTGACAATCAGCGCGCAGGCCGAAAAGCAGAGGCGCCACGGGCATAGGTTGAGTTGATGTTCTACCTGGTACCGGCCGGCGGCGCGGCAGTATGGCTGAGACAGGAAGGCGGTGTCAATGACGGGAGAGTGGGGGGTTCAAAGTGCGGGCGGGCAACGCACTTATCTATCAAGATATCTCTACCTGCCCAGGCGACTCACAGCACGAAGAGTCTCACTGGGTTACTAGGAATGACCATCTATTTCCAACATCGTCGAGACGAGCGACCGGGGAACTCATTTTTCCAAGGGAAGGGGGCCGGAGACGGCAGCTGGATTGCGACCAGTGTCGCGACTGTTGGTGGACGCCGGCGAGGCACGAGGCAGTCGAGCGCCTTTTCCGAGACCATGACGGATGGACGATTTTGCCCGAGGCCATGACCATTGGACGATCTGGTGACGGGCGAAAGGAGATGGTGTCGTCCACTTTATACCCGTCCGTAAATCGGAGATTTGCAGATTTGTGATGGGTTACAGAGATGCGGTCTGGGGAACAGGCGACGGCAGCAGAGACGGGCTGCGAAGCCGTTGTGAGGCCTGCGGGTGACGGAGTGTTTCTCCCGTCAGAAATGCTGACTCTGCGATCGTGGGTAAGTTGCAAGATGCTGTATGTGTGTGTGTATGTACGTACGGACGCATGCTGCGCACATAGGGCTGGATGGCGAGGGCGGGCCAAGGCGAGCAAGCAGGGCATCGGCAAGGAAGGGAGGCAGGACGGGAGCATATGGGAGATTGGTCCGGACGACGGTCGTAAAGAGGTTGCATGAAACAATCGACGCCATGGCACGATTGGAGGAAGCCGAGCCAGGCATTTCCAAAAGAGGAATGCCAGCGGGCTGACGGGAGGTCGAGCAATCAATCCATGGATGGATGGATGAATACGTTGTGCCTCGGGCATGTGTACCCATCCGCATGTATGTGTATGCGTAGGTACATGACAGATAGACAGCCTGCCTGCTACCTACATGCTCCATGCTGTCGTATCCCGACGCGGCCTCATCACCACCAAGGCGTATGCCATCCAGTGTCTATAAGTACCTGCTCGCAACCCGCCCTCTGCCAGGGTTTATCTATCTCGGGGACGGATCGTGGTGTGTCAGCAGAAGTCGCAGACGGGGCGTGACGGATCACGTCCCCCTTGCCAGGGCCGCTCGGAGAAGCTCCTGAAGCGTCTTGTGTGTGCGCCGAGAGAGGGAGAGCAGCGGACCGGGCAGCAAGAGGTTTTGGCCCCCTTCCCCAGCTTTTCGCCCGGTCGCACCAAACGATCACATGGTAAGACGAGGACGGGGCAGGGGGGGGGTGCGAGTGCGTCGGGGGCGGGCAGCACAGCAAGGTGAGACGGGCTTCGGTGGGCGTGCGGTGACGAGAGGCGCGAGATGGCGATGGCGAGAGCCAGGCCAGGGACCGGAGCAGGAGGCATTGTGCGCTGTAGCCAGCCCGCGTCCTAAAGCAGGCAGTGGGCGTGTGTCTGTCTTGCCGACTGCGCAGCAGCAGGCATCACGACCGCGACCGCGCCCGGTCGTCGGCTGGCGCACTCACCATCAGCATCATCAGCATCATCGCCATCATCATTTGCTCACCCCCGCCTCGCGCTGCGCCCGCTGCCTTGCCCCTTTCCCCTTTCCCACCTTCGTCCGCCTTTTTCTTTTTCTTTCCACCTTGCCTTTTTTCCCTTATTTTCTTTTTCGCTTCTTCTCTTCCTGCCGGCGGGGGCCGCCAGACGAGACCCGCAAAAGCTAGGGCCTGCTTCTCTGGCCTCTGCCCTGCGACTACAGCGGACGAGCGCCGGCCGTAGGCCTCTTCCGTGCCAACTGCAAACCACACCCACACGCCCCCCCCCC
>NJEV01000120.1:0-36342 GCA_002591385.1 Cordyceps sp. RAO-2017 | reverse complement strand
ATTATAAAAAGAGAAGCGTGTGGCCTAAAAAGAGTGGATAGAAAGAGTTCCTTCCGGAAGGAAGTAAAAAAAGCAAACAAAAAGAATGTTGCTGCTAGGAAGGCAAAAGAGCGGGTCTGGCCGGGGATTGAACCCGGGACCTCTCGCAAGCTGAGCTTCAGGGTTTACCCTAAGCGAGAATCATACCACTAGACCACCAGACCGGACAAGCTTTGATCGGATAATCTGACTTGGTGTTCTTGGTTGGTGTCATTCGCACAATACTGTATTATATCGGCTTGCTATTACCCTTCGTACCGTTCCTCCTGCGTTCCGCCATAACTGTCAACCAAGAAACTGCACCCCTTTCCTCACGTATGCATGCTCCCAATTACATGGGATGTAAATTACTTGCATCATTGCATGTTATTTATTCTTGCATATGAACCCTTGAATATCTTTCCGACAATAGTGGTGTTTCGGGCCTTGGTCAAAATTGATACTGTATATCCAGGTGAAGTCGAACTCACGTGACACGGGATGGCGTAGAAAGTGCGTTCGCGTTCTCGCGTCAACGAAACTACCTAGCTAGCAGACAGATGCATCCGCCAGGCTGATGCGATGACTTTTTGCTGGTCGAGTCCCCAAGGCCTCGTTTCTGGAGCACTTCGCTATGTGCAAAATATGATGTTTTGGTGTTGTACATGCCTATCGTCCTCTTCCCCGGCTCTCGTTCGATTTGTCTCGAATCTCAAGCTCCTGAACCGGCCTCTCGATGCACGACCGGACTTTCGACGTCACGCCTCAGTTGGAGGAGCCACGACCCCCCTGGCCGACATCTGCACCTTGCTTGAGGCCCTGACTCCGGCCGCCGCTGGCGTCGGCACCCTCGACGGCAAGGCCCTTCTCGTGGAGGCCGTCGGGAAGCGGAGCCGTCTTGTCGGCGCGCGATACTTTGGTCGTCTGCACACTGGCCATCAGCACGGTCTTCGGACGGCGGTTCCACGAAGGCCACTTACGTCGACGGAGCCCACGCCGTGAGCGATGGTCTGCTCGGCCTCTTCGAAGGGGCCGTTGTGGCTGGAACCGTCTCCGTTGCGAGGCATGATCAGGATGACGAAAAAACGACGCACTGAACTGATTTCTATGAAGACCGACGTCGATGCTCAATGCCTTTGTCTCTCCATTTGCCAAAACGCTTCTGCTCAAGCGAGCGAGACGCTGACACCTCTTTAAGTATCCATGGTACGGTGCTGCTCTCGCGGTTCTCTTTGGGTTGAACCGACGTCATCGTTACGCAAGTCCGGGCTATTACGATCGATCGGTCGCGCATCTCCTCTGACCTCATCGCCCTGCCCCTTAGCGCCCGTCTCGTCAACGTCATGTCACGAAGTTTGCTCCGTTAATTTGGGAAAACTTCGGCAGTTTGGACGAGCGGTCGGCGAGGCTGACCTCGTTTGCAGCACGGAGGCCCGAGACACGCATTGAGTGCCGCCGACAACTCAGCCACGGCGGTCCAACAAGCTGGTCTGCCGAGAAGTCTCACTCACGAGCTTGCTTCGGTGTCTTTCGTTCATGCGAGCGTCTTTGCCCTTGCATATGAGCTTGTTGTCTGGGCCGCTAGTCTCAGCTGTCATCGCTTTTGGCTACTCGGCCCGCTTGAAGAAATCCAATAGCCGTTGCGCTTGACCGTCTTGGGGGCCAGACACTATCCTACAGGCTACCCCTAGTTACCCCCAAGATTGAGATTGATCTGATCAATTAAACTTCGACCACCCCCGGTGCTCATTTCCGTCGGGTTATTTTCTCTGCAGTGCCACATGGTACACTAGAGAGCTCAGCCTGATATATCCAAGAACCTAGCTAGGCTAGGTCAGCTTCTGGAGAACCCATGGTCGCGGACACAGCCGGTGAACTTACGTTCGATATACCACACGATGTTTCAACGTCTTGTTTCATCGGACACATGTGATCCTTTTCGGATATATGAGTTGCGCGAGCTACTCTTTTTGGCGGGATGCTTAGCAACTGTCCCGCGGCGGAAGTCCGTCTGCTATCGTGATGCGGTCTCGGTATGTCTTCTTGACGAAGGCTGTGAAGAAATCCACGTCTTGCGTGTTCGAGGCGATGCCAAACGAGACTCGGATAGCGCCCGCCGTCGGCAGTCTGGCTATGCGAAGGAAGTCCTCGAGTGATCTCGTCCGGGCTTGGATAAGCGGCCGAAGGGTCCTTGTGTCGATACCGAAGGCGTCTTCACCAACACCTGGGTTGCAGAAACAGCCGGTACGGATCGAAATGTTGACTGCGGCTGCTTCGAGGGCCACCAGTCGCTCGTCCACCACTTTGCCCGAGGCGTCGATAATGTTGAACGAGACGGTGCCGCCGCGGCGATCGAGGTCAGTTGGGCCGTAGATCCGCGCCATGGGCGTCCCGTCACTATGCCGAAGGGTCTGCAGGCGATCCAGAAGCCGTCCTGTGAGACATCGGACCCTGGTGGCTATCACATCTATTCCAATGTCCGATACCCAGTTCAGTCCGAAATGGACATCCGGAATCGATAAGAAATTCAGGGTCCCGTCCTCGAAGGCGCTTTCGCCCCCTGCCATGGCATGCCAAGCTACCCCAACGGTAGCAGCTTGGATGGTGCCGCCTGAGAACCACGGACGCCTGAGACGTGTCAAGGCGTCGTGCCGAGCGACCAAGCAGCCTACGCCGGTCGGCGAGCCGAAGACCTTATACCAACTGATGGCCACAAATTCGGGCTTGATGTCGGATAGGTCGAGAGTACTGGTCGGTAGATATGCCGCGGCATCCAACAAGACGTCGTATCCGCGCTCTTGTGCCAGGCTCACCCACGACAGGGGATGACGAACGCCGGTGAAGTTACTCTGCGCCGGGTAGGCAAACAGGTTCTTTCGTGGTGCCCGGAACAGGTTGCAGGACCTGGGGCGAGACAACGAGGCTGCGACGGTGGCCGTCTCGATACGCAGCTCCGGAGCACGGGTGTGTATGTATGTGGTTCGTGCGTGGGCCCGCTGTGCATACACACGCAGTCCGTTGACCGAATTGTGGTTATCCGACGTTAACACCAGCCTCGTCCCTCTGCGGAAGGGATACGACTCCCCCACGAGCCTGATGGCGGCCGTGGCGTTGGCGGTAAAGATGACGGCGTACTCGTCTGCCGATGCGTTCAGGTGGGACAGCACACGCCTGCGCGCGAGCTCGACCACCTCGGTGGAAGATTGGCTGGTCGGACTCGCAGAGTGCGGGTTGCCAAACGTGGTGCCCGTTGAGCGGGTTTCATGTGCGCGGTATTGCGCACGAGCAGCGAGCCCGGCGCCGGTATAGTCGAGATACACGTGGCCTTGTTCATCGAGATAGCTGTACTCGGTCGCACGCAGCTCGTCCAGCCTCCTGGTTGTGCTATAGTCTGGATAGGCCTCCTTGATGGCGCTCATGGTGATGGGGACTCGACTGAACAAAGGCAAGCTGCTCTCCCCGATTGTCCTTGAGTCATTGTCCTAGGTACGGTGCCTACGTTCTAGAATGACACAATCGTTCTGACACTCGCCGCCTAGGTTATATATCATTGTGCAAAGGTATGCAGGTCCACCTGCCACATGCCCGTCCTGTCTCTCGCAATGGGCGCCAGGACGGGGAAGCCCGTCTGCCAGACGACTCCTGCTGCGTGCAGATGCCGGATTACACGTGCCAAGTCTCGGCTATGTATCCTCTGGAGCGTCCTCCCGGATACGGCCTGGAGTCGAAGCACGGGACGAAGAGGGGAGGGGGGGGGATTTCGCCGTGCAAGACCGGGCGCTGCCCGTTCTCGGCCCTGTTGGCCGATCCGACCCCCCGGAAGACACGAGCATCCTCCTGACGCGAATACGGAAAATGTGGCCCGTGCCACGGATTGCCTGCTTTCGCCGAGGCTACATGATGTATCTGGATCGGTCAAGACATTTCAGCCGCAGGGCTTGGGACCCTCCCCCCCATCAGGCCGGGGAGGGAGGGGCGGCTGCTTTGCAGACTCAGACGGACCAACCGTCGTCGATTGTCTTTGTAATGGCAATATCAGACACCACGAAGCACATATTCATACAAACGGCCGGGACGTTGGCGGGCCTGTGGAGCCCGTCAATCACATATCCCCAGGCCGCGAATGGATATCTGCGGCCTCGCCGACCTCGGCGATCTGGGCACCGGCCTCAGGGGCATCGAACATTCTCTCTCGCGTTCCCCCTTATATCATCTGCCGTGAGCCATTGTGCGGTGTGCCCGGGACGGCTAAGTCTTGTTCGTTTGCCCATCGAGCGACCAAAGCGAGAGCGAGCGGCGCCATGGACCCAGAGCAGCGCCCCGCTGCCGGAGAGCACCTGCAAAACACCACGGTTGGCAGCGTCGCATGGCGAGGTGTCACCGTCACCGTACGCGATCGCGATCGCGACGCTAAGCAGATCAAGACCATCGTCGACAACGTCGACGGCATCGTGGAAGCCGGTTTGTCCCGCCTGCGCAGGCGCCGATCCGAGCAAGGAAGGGAGGCAAACTGACAGGAGGTGCCAAGGCGAATGCTGCGCCCTGATGGGCCCCTCGGGCAGTGGCAAGACGACACTGCTGAATGCCTTGGCCAGGCGACCGACGGGTGGTGCTTCGGTTTCCCAGGCTGAGATCCTCGTGAACGGCAGCAACCTGCCGCTGTCCGAGTTCCGTCAAGTCACGTCCTTTGTCGAGGAGCGCGATGCGCTCATCGGGTCCCTGACGGTGTTTGAGACGCTGGCCTTCGCCTCCAAACTGTCTACCACCAGGCAAGTACATGGGAGTTGCGGATGCTGCCCCTTAAGACATTGCTTGGTTCGGGCCCTGAGTCAGCAGCGAACCGCTGACGCCGGCCGCTCGGTCACAGGGACAAGCACGAGCGTCTGCTGCGCATCAACGCGCTGCTGGACGCATTTGGCCTCTCGGACCGGGCCAACGTGCTCATCGGCACGCCCGCCCGCAAGGGCATCTCGGACGGGCAGAAGCGGCGCGTGAGTATCGCGAGCCAGCTGATTACCGAGCCCAAGATCCTCTTCCTGGACGAGCCGACGAGCGGGCTCGACTCGGTCGCCAGCTTCGAGGTCGTCCGGTATCTGCGCCAGCTGGCCAAGCGGCACAACCTCATCGTCATCTGCTCCATCCACCAGCCGTCCTCGTCCACCTTCAACCTATTCGACAAGCTGCTGCTGCTGTCGGAGGGCAAGACGCACTACTTCGGCGCCGTGGGGGACGTGGCCGAGTACTACGAGGAGATGGGCGTCAGCATCCCCCGGCGGGTCAACACGGCCGAGTTCCTGCTGGAGCTCGTCAACGCGGACTTTGCCGAGGACAAGGCTCTCGCCAGAAGACGGCTAGCCGAGCTGCAGGAGGCCTGGAGCGGCTCGCGCCACGCCAAGGAAACCCACGCCGCGGCACTGGGCGCCAAAAAGCTGGACGGCGGCGCATCGCCGGTGGGGTCGGAGTCGGAGTCGGCGGCGGCGAAGAAGCCGGGCGCGTGGGCGCGGACCGTCACGCTGCTGCACCGCGGCGTCATCAAGAGCTACCGCGACGTGCTGGCGTACGGGATCCGGCTGGCCATGTACGTGGGGCTGGCGCTGATGATGGGCACCGTCTGGCTGCGGCTGCGGCCGGAGCAGGAGTCGATCCAGCCGCTGATCAACGGCATCTTCTTCGGCTCGGCCTTCATGTCCTTCATGGCGGTCGCGTACGTGCCGGCCTTCCTGGAGGACTACCAGACCTTCGTCAAGGAGCGGCGCAACGGCCTGTGCGGGCCGCTGGAGCTGGTGCTGTCGAACCTGCTGGTGGGCGCGCCGTGCCTCTTCGCCATCGCCGCCGTCTTCTCCGCCATCACGTACTGGCTGTCGGCCTTCCGGCCCGGAGCCGACGCCTTCCTCACCTGGCTCATGTGGCTCTTCCTCGACCTGCTGGCGGCCGAGTCGTTGGTGGTGCTGGTGGCGTCGCTGCTGCCCAACTTCGTCGTCGCCCTGGCCGTCGTCGCCTTCGCCAACGGCCTGTGGATGTCCGTCGGCGGCTTCATGGTGCCGCCCGCCCTGCTCAACGCCTTCTACCGCTACGCCTTCCACCCCTGGGACTACCAGCGCTACGTCTTCGAGGGCATGATGGTCAACGAGTTCGCCCGCCGCTCGTACGACTGCGGGCCCGCCTGCCGCTGCATGTACGACTCCGCCCTGGCCGACCGCTGCAGCATCGACGGCCGCGCCGTCCTCGACCGCTACGGCTACCAGCCCGGCTCCACGGGCCGGCACGTCGGCATCCTGGTCGCCATCGTCGCGGGCTACCGGCTCGCGGCCTGGCTGGTGCTTCGGTGGAAGAGCTCTTGACGGACACGTGGTGAGGACGAGGAGCTGTCTGGTGTGTGTATGTAGTCGGGTCCCCCCCTCCCCCCCCCCAAGCTTCTATCGCTCCGCTTATGTACATGCGGTCATCTCGGCTACTCCGACGTTTCGTTCTCGCGTGAACCCGGCCGACCAGAGCTCCGCCGGGCCTCGTGGCGAGCAAATACAATCAAACGTGATCAGACGACGCCATCGTCCCAGCAGAAGCAGAGCCGACCCGTCTAGGGTTGCACGTGATGGAGCAGCTATGACGGCTTGTAGTTTGGTACCCTACCCTACCTACCATTCTTACGTGACATGACATGTGATATTGCATTGCGTGCCGGCCGATAAAAGGGTAGACATCCTCGAACCACCACCCCCTGGCCACAGCGCTCCCCCCCCTGCCCCCCTTCCCAGGCCCAGAGATTCGCGCAAGGGCCCCAAGCGACTGGACGCACGGCGCATTCAAGAAGGCGACAAAAAGCCCTGCAGCAGCAGCGCCGGGCCACTGCGTTTGGGCAATGATCCGCCCGCCTGACCCCTGCTTCGATCCGGAAAAAGGCGCCGCCCCCATCCATCGCAGCGGCACGAGGCGCCGTCGACGCACATTGGCCGGACTCCGGAGGGGGCGCCCCCCTGCCTGGACAACGGGAACGGTGCCGCGAGAGGCCACTGGTTGGCGTGGGCCCCGGCGGTCGAAACGACAGTGTACGCTGGCTGTACCAGCGCTGCGCCCGCGCTGCGACGGACGGGGGCCGACGAGTCCGTCGACGGGGGAGCCGGAGGGCCGCCGTCTCAGCCGCCCGGCGCCGTCGGGGCAAGTGCGATGCCGACGAATGGACTGGGGCGTGGTGATGAGCATCATGATGGGATCAGCAGCTTGCTAATGAGGCTTCACTCGACACCCGTCGACAGCACGGGAAACAAGGTAGGCTGTGGTGACGTGCTGTAAGCTACCCCGTATCCGTGGCCCCGAGCTGCAGCAGCTGGTCAGCAACGAGTCAATGGTTTGAACACGACTGGACTTCTATCTAGTGAAATATGATAGCCACAGCCGACAGGGCAGATCAGCAACCGCCCGCCCGAGGCCCCCCTTCGCCCTCAGAACGAGCTCGAGCGAGCCGAGCTCGGGTCGTCTTTCGGTTCGAGGCTAGTGCGCTGCTGCTCGTGCCCACTTCGTCACAGACATGGGGGGTAAGACCAGACGGCAGCATCGATGCCTTGATTGGCGATTGCGATGCCTCGAACCCTTTTCGGCAACACGGGCGGGCCGATCTGGCAGAGCCAGTTCAATACCATTCGAACACGCACCCGCGGCCGGGGGGACGGCGCAGACCGGACAGCCGGCGGCCTGTCATCTGCCATGCAAGCATCGACTCGCCCGTAATCATGCCCTGGAGGTGGACGCACTGTTGGTTCCAGCGCCAGGCCCTGACCGTCCTCGCTGCGGTGATGGGGTCCGCTGCGTGATGTGTCTGCATGTAAATCCAGCTTGTCTGGTGCCCCAGTCGACCGGTGCGGCCGCGCTGCGGTCTGTATCTAGACCAGGCCAAGATTGATCTATTCCCGATACCCGTGTCTGGCTCATCAATCTGTGCAAATCCGTTGGTTGCCGTTCGAGAGGTCAATATGATAGCCGTGATGGAACAGGATGAACCTTGTCTTCTCCCGCAGGACCCCTCTCGAGTTGCCCACGCGTACACGCACATGGAGTCGACATGCAGTCTGACTGAAATGAATCATAGATTCAAATTGCAGCCTTGTTCAGCGCAAATCCAATGGTCTAGATCCCGTCTCTGTGTGCTATACGAGAACCAGGGGCAAATCGAGCATGCGCGGTCAGCCGGCCTCGCGGTTTATTGATTTCCACGCAACGATGGCTCTAGTCTGCAACGCATGCAGACAAACACAAGAGCCAGCCTCAAATCCACATTACCAATGGAGTCGATGCTAGGATCAGGGCAGCCTCTTTCGTTTCACATGAGGCGTCCGGGGCTTCCAGAACGTGGTCAACGTAGTTGTGCTTCGCCTTGTGCCAGGCTTTGGAGACGTTGTTCGTGGTGGTGTCATCGACCTCGGGCGATCCGTGATGCCGATACGTGGCAGTCGCCCTGATGTCGGAGTAATGATGGCCATGCTTCCGAGTCGAGACCTCGTTCGTCTCCTCAAATAACCAATACATGTCGCCCCGGTAGTCCAGACGAGTTTGTACGCGTAACCACTATATTCACACGTCAGCACGCCCTGTGAAGCTTCAGTCCGCCCCATGCCGCCTAGGATAGGGCAGAGAAGTGCCAACCGACGACGATTGCACTTACAGCCGGGGCTGCGCACCAAACCCGGTCCTGGCCTTGAGCCTCGGCGAAGCCTCGTCTCTTTGGGCTGGACCAACTTCGGACTCAAGCGAACACTCTAATATTCTAGAATAGGCGCCCCCCCCTCCACGTTGAATACGATGGACTGCTAGTAGAACCGACCCCAAGGCGTGTCCGTGCGCCAGGGCACGTGGAGAGAGGTGGGAGGTGGAGGGAGGGAAGGGCGGCGAAGCTGCCTGCCACGTGTTGGCTGCGTCGATGCAGTGCAGATCGATGCTAGGATTGCCGTTCTTGGTCGAATCCTTTTCCGGACTTGTCCCATCCGCGGAGGAGAGGGAGGTCAGCAGGGCCCTGGGTGTGGCTACAACGAACCTTGTCGTCATCGAAAATCTGGTGCAAGCCAGTCTCAGCCGTTGCTGTTGCCGGATGCTGCATGGTGGCGAGGAGGGCGGATCAACTGTGCCGGCCGCGAGAACCGACGCCGTCGTAGGCAGCCGTGCACCTACGCCTTCTCTCCACCAATCCTGCGGTACTTGGAAGCTACCTCGACGCTTCCTCCGGCCCTTGAAGATCAGTGAGGAAGGTGATACAGCGGACGGCAGGAATGGACGGCAGCTGATGCCATCGGAATGACGAGGCAGCGGAGCTTGGTGTGAGCGTCTGGTGTCACCTCGAGTCGAGTCGAGCGGCAGCATGAGTTGCGGGCCCGAACACGCGCCCGTCCCTCCCGGATTCAGCATGGCGCTGCTGAGAGACGGAGCTTATGTCGACTTCGAGATCAACTGATTTCCATCACTCGGTTCGTCAGCTGCAGCCCTGTCAGACGGAGCTCGACTGTCTCCGGCCATGGGTCAACAGACGGGCTCGAGTGCCGTCTTCGGCGTCGGCAAGCCACTTCCCATTCAGGGTTCGACATGTCTTTGAATTTGGTGGCGGGCCAGGGTACGCTGCTCGAAGGCGTACGCCATCCCTATCAGCGTTTCCTCGCTCCACTTGGACCCCAGGAAGCTTATGCCAAAGGGGATTCCCGGGCCCCTCTCGACCGCACCCGAAGCCGTCTCTTTCTCGACCGGTGTGAGGTCCGAGGCCGCGCCTAGAGGAACGGTGACGATGGGGGTGCCGACGAGGGCCGGCACAAGGAAGGCAATGGCCGAGGGCAGGACGATGGCGTCCAGGCGGTGGCGTGCCAGTGCGCCCGTAACGCCGCCCTCGCCGCCGAGGAAGAGATTCTCCCGGTAGGCGGCCTTGAAGCGGGTAGTCGTGTTGCTCCACCTGCCGTCGATGGCCGCATCCCAATTGAAGGTATCCCGGAGTGGGTAATCTTCCTCGGGGTGGTTGCGAATGAAGAAGCGGAGGTCTCTGAGGGTGTGAATCTGGTGCGGGTTCTTCTCCAGTCGACTCAGATACTGCGCAATATTGGAGGCAAAGTCGGCCCGCGTGACGGAGTTGTACCCATGAAGCCTCTTATACTGACGGAACGCGGCGAAGTCGGCATTGTCGATGATGGTGGCGCCCGCCTGTTCCATGACGGAAAGCGCCTGTTTGAAGGCCTCTGCCGTGTGCGAGACGTCTGAGATGGACTCTGCCATGACGTTTCGAGCAATGCCAATGCGCCTGCCTTTGAGCCCGGACAACTTGCATGCCGCCAGGTAATCGGGGGGCCCCGTCCTGAACGGCGACAGAAAAGTGTAGCTGTCGTGGGCGTCGATGCCTGCGATGGCCTGCAACAATTTGGCGGCGTCTTTGACCGTTCGTGCCATCGGGCCGACCGTATCCTGATGCTCGCTGACGGGAACGACCAGGTATCGGGACGTCAGGCCCACGGTCGGCTTGATGCCAACGATGTTGTTCCTCTCGCTCGGAACCACGATGCTCCCCGACGTCTGAATGGAAGATTTGGGTGAGTCGACGATACTTGCGCCACGAGGACACGGCAGGTTTCCTCGGAGAATGACGCGAAAGAGGATGAAGAAAGGAAAGGAAAAAAGAAGAAAGAGTGGGATGCCGTCTCACCTCGGTCCCGAGTGTTGCCCAGGCAAGGCCAAGGTCGGTGGCGACGGCACTTCCCCCGGAGCTGCCGCCGGGGCACTGCTTGTAACAATACGCGCCGTAGGTCTCGCCAAGTATCGCGTTCCAGGCATGGCACGAGTTGCTGGAGCGGAACATGGACCATTCCGTCAGACTGGCCTTGCCCAAGATAATGAGGCCCTGCTCTCGAAGCTTGGAGGCCACGGTCGAGTCGGCCGGAAGGACGGCGTCCTGCAAGGCGAAGGAACCGGCTACAGTGACGGGGTTGATAGGCTCTGTCAATGGACCGACAGGGCCTCAATCGTCTGGCGAAAAGCGCGCGGGGCGGGCGGGGAGCAGACGCACCGTTGGTCTGCATCCGATCTCGCGTGCCGATGTTCCCCTTGATCAGGACCGGGAGACCGTGCAGGGGCCTGGCGCGAAGAATTGGCTTTCTGCCTCACGTTTCGCTTCACGCTTCTAGGAAGAAGGTTGCCTCTCTTACCCGCGGCGTTTCCCTCGCGCCCTCTCAGAGTCCAGCTCGGCGGCTATGGACACGGCATCCGGGTTCAGCTCCATGACGGCGCGCAGAGTCGCGTTGACCCCGTCGATTCTGGCCCGGTACGCCTGGGCCGGCGTGAGCTTCTGTCAAGCCACGCGAGAGCATCGTGCGAGACGGACTCACATTCACCAAGTCGACGCTGCTGAAGGATCCTGCCTCCAGACCGGACAGGAGCTCATCGGACGATGCGTCGAGAAGAGGAGGCACCCTTGCCTTGATCGGCCTCGATCCGTGTCCGTTGGAGGGCGACTCGGACTCGTCCATCTCGGATACGTCGCAGTCAATGGCCGTCTGCCGCGTCCAAGTCCAAGGAAAATCTTCCACTCGTGCCTCTTCATTTGATCGTGCAATGGCAGAGATCGCTACTGGAACAGGCTGACGTGAGCGTCGTCCATCTGAAACCGCCGCGCCTGTCCTGAAACCGGTTCGCTCATCGTCGCGATGTCGATATCCCGTCTATCCTGTATCTGGGCAAACGGAGGAAGCTTGCGATGGCGAAGAGCCAAAAACAGGAAGGGGAATGAATAATCACAGGTCTCGGTTCTCTCAAGAGAGGGGAGGGCCAGCGACCCCTTTCATCTCCTTGACCAGCGTGCCTTCCCATTCGTGTCCGTGCTCCTGCCGCCACTTACGTTTGCCCCTGCGGGTTTGAATTTATACATCGCCAAGCCCGTCGAAAGCACCTCAGTGACGTCACTCTCTCTTCCGAGCCTCCAATCGTCTTGAATGGCGGGCTCGAGGAGTCGGCCAGAGTCGTGGATTCGTCGGGACTCTCCATACATTTGTCTGGTTCCGCGTCGTGCGGCAGCCACTACCCACTGATGCGTACGAGTCATGCAATTGCCGCAGACGAGAATTGGACATGGAAGATGAAGACAGCTGCAGATGGATTCGGCTGCTACGGTGACGTGACCCAGCCGGCCTCGGGCTTTTCGCGGCAGTGCGGCGGTTCGGAGTTGGCTGTGATACGACTGGGCATCGTCCGGCTCTGCTCTACAGCTTCTGAACGAATCGCCGTGGTTGACGTCGTATTGGGGACCTGCCCGATGGCGGGCCAAGGGGCCGAAATATCGAAGCCATCCGAAGCGGAACGGCCGTACGGCGACACAAGCGAATAAGGATCGATCTCATCCCGACATGTCTTCGTTTCTCTTCTCGCCATTGACGCTCCCGGGCCATGATCTCTTGCACTCGTCAAATACCCGGCCGTGCAGTTATATATGTCCCGGATACTCGAGCCGTCATGGCCAGCCCGCTGCGGCCGAGTCTCTCTCTTCACGCCTCATGACGCCAGGGTAGATGCTTTGGATGACAGCGACGAGGAGGGTAAGGTAGCCGGGATAAGATAGAGATTTTATGCCTTGGAATCGGATGATACAGGGATAAAAGCCATCGATCTTTGCTTTGCGGGCGAATGGGATAGAAAAACAGCCAGCGGACAAAAGCTCATGGCTCCAGTCGGACAGCCAGCGCAGAGGGATCCAAGAGCCTTCCTCACTCAGAGCAAGTGGCTGGCCAAGGACAACCCATTCATTTAGAACTATACCAACTCATTTATCTGCTGCAAAAACACAACCTCACTCCCTCCCTTACGAATATCACGCATCACCCGCACACGCTGCCCTCGACCACCCTGACCAGCTCCTCCCGGAAACGCGAGACAAGCTCCGCAGCCACGCCAGATAGCTCGACATCACCGCCCACCGTCGCGCCGATGCCCTGCCCCTGATGGACGACAACGTTGAAGAAGAGCCGGTGCGGACACAGGTGCGAAGTCTCGAGCTGCTCGATCGTGGACGGCGCGGACGACGGCGCGGCGGCGGTGAAGTACGCCGAAGCGAGCGGCTCGCCGAGTCTGTGCCTGCGGAGCGCCGTGAAGGTCGCGTCGTCGTCGGCCTCGGCTCCGCGATGGAGGATGTTGAGGTACGAGTTGAAGCGGGGGCCGAGGCGCTGCGCGCTGTCCGCCTGTGCGAACCGGGCCAGCTGCGCCAGCTGGTCCTGCACCCGGCCCAGCCACTGCTCCTCGGACGACGACGACGAGGCGCCGAGGTCGAGGCAGAAGGGTGTGACGGTCAAGGTCGGGACGCTGGCGGCCGTGAGGTCGAGCGTCCGCGCGCCGTCGGCGGACTCGAGCGAGCGTGACGCGTGGTTCAGCCCGAAGGTCGGCCGGGCGCGCTTCGTGAGGCGGCCCAGCGCCCGCGCGTAGGCGAGGATGATGGCGGCCGAGACGCGGGCGCTGCCGCCGAGCGCGTCGGCCGTCTTCTGCGGCACGAGGGCCGGATGGCTGGCTTTGAAGTGCGGGCCCAGCGGGGACGCGCTCGAGGACGCTGTCGATGCATCGTGCAGGACGGTGTCTTGAGCATGTGACAGGTGGTGCTTCCAGTATGACTCCTCGGCGTCGAGCTGTCGCATGTCCCTGATTTGACGGACCACGTCCTGTAGAGGCTCGCGCGGGCGCAGCACCTTGCCCGAGGCCAGGAGCTTGTCCAAGTCCCTCTGGATCATCTTGATGCTCCATGCGTCGTATAGCGCGTGGTGGACCCGAAGCACGACTGCTTTCCCGTCCAGGCCGTCCAGGAACGAGAGGCGGGCCGGGGGCTCCCTCAGATTCGACGGCTTGCCGTTCTCCTCGCCCACGTGCTGGCTTATCAAGGCCTGGATGGTCTTGGACGAGTCTTGAAGCACCGCAAAGCGCTCCTGTCCGGCGCCATGCTCGACCAGCGTGACTTGGACCAGTCCCGTGGTCTTGTCTGCCCAGACGAACGTCGTTCGGAGGATGTCGTGAACGCGGCAGAGCTCAGCCCAGCAACTCGCCACTCTCTGGGCGTCAACGGAATCGTCAACCCGGTACACCCACGGGGCCTCGAAGAATCGCTTGCCGTTGTACATCCACTGCTCCAAGTGCGTGCGCTGGCCCGCTAGGACTGGCAGGACTGAATTGACGAGCTCTCTGGCCAGTCCGAGTTCCTTGGCCACAAGCTCCTTCAACCATTCCTTCTGAGCCAACAGCTCTTGTCTCGGCTGCTGTGCCGCGACCTTTCGAGTCGACGTCGATCTCTTGACGATGTCGTGGACGCTGGCGCCTTTGATCATCTCGAACACGCTGGTACCGATGCCCATCTGCTTTCTCAGGAGCTGTGACAGCCGAATGGCCAAGATCGAGTCGAGTCCCACGTTGACCAGCTTCGTGTTGTAGCCGATGTCTTTGCCTCTGCACCGTGCCCCGAGCACCTTCTTAACCACTTCTAACACAGCATCGGCCGTCGGAGCTTGGCTGACCATCTCTGCTTGATCGACCTTCCCATTTGCGGCCTTTTCGTCCATCGCCAACTTCTGTCTTATCGTTTCCATGTGGCCGACGTCCAGTGCCGGCCTTTGCAACCCACACGAGACGACGCATCTCACCGCAGCCTCCAACCGGCCCCCCAAAGCTTCCACCTTCTCTGTGGTCATCTTGGCTCTCAGCTTGCCGTGAAGGGTGTTGTTCTTGATATGGAAGCTGACAATTAGAGGGTAGTCGTCATACGCGGGCCCATCACCAGAGTCTCCGTCGACGATCTGAACGGGCCTGAACAACGGCTGTGCTTGGCCGTCACTGTCGACCTCTTCGGGGGCGATTATGCCATCAAAAACGAACAGACTTTGGAAAAGACTCGCCGGAACATGTTCCGGGTCCCGACTGGACGATCTCCACGCCGTCTGGATCATCCTCAGAGATGCCATCGCATCCGTCCCTCTCGCGTCGTCGCTCAGCTTCTGCACCTGGGCCAAAGCCTGTGCAACATTGACGGCGCTTCCCCCCTGATCCGCCAGCTTGATGCGCATGGGCACCGTGTTGATCGTGGGGCCGACCATGACGGCTTCGTCGCCGCCGTCAAGCCCCCCACCAGTCGAGACGACCTCGCCATAGACGACATCAGCCTGTCCGTAAATAGACTCGCACAGTACTTTGGCCCAAGCCAGTTGAAGCATCGCCTTGGACGTCACGTCGAGAGCCCTGCATCTTGTCTGCAGGAGCGATAGTTCCCGAGCATCCAACGCAAAACGGAAAGTAGACGAGGCCTGAAGTGATGCGTCAGGGAATTCGAGTGGCGTGTAGACGTAGCCTTGAACCAGCTTGGCCCAGAATGCCACTGAAGCCTTTTGCGCCAAGGCAACTGTCTGTGCAAACGGCCGGAACAAATGCGTTGCCGCTCCTTTGCCGTCTGGATCATTGCCTTGAAGACGCCGGCGGTAGTTTTCGCCCAAGATACGCCACATGGCCTGTATCGAAGCCGCGTCGTACAGAGCATGGTGAATTTTCAGCTGTATCCTTCCGGCCAGATCCGACTTCACCGCCTCCCAACTCACGAGATCGCTTTGCTCTGTGGGAGACACAACGCCGATCCATGGTGCTTCGTCATCCTGCGTGAAAACAAACCGGGTTCTCAATATCTCGCATGCTTGAACGGTATCGCCGACGGCGTCGAAGAAATTGTCAAGGCTGAGAGTGTCTCGTCTGAGGGCGTGTTCGGACAACTGCACGGCGTGGATGTAGGTATAAGCCTTCCCCGCGATGGCTAGCGATGCGCTGAGCATGCCTTCCTGAAGCGGTGTCGCGACGAACATGAGGTCTTTGGCTAGTCGCTCTAGAGTCCTGTGGTACATCGCTTCTTCGTTCATACCTTGCTCGGCATAGCCGCTTCTTGCTCCTGGCTCTTGCGTCTTGTTACCGTTGGGAATGGCACTGGCCCTGCCAGTCTTGGCCTTGTGGACGAGTCTTGCGACGCCTTGGATGGTTCGGGCCTTGAGGACTGCATCCGGAGAGAGCTTGATATTCTCCGACTTGGCGATAAGCCTTACGAATGGAAGGACGGCGATGGAATCGAGCCCTATCTGATACAGGGAAATTGCTTTCGCCATGTCCGGCATGTCAGAGGGCTTCAGGCGAAGGAGACGGCCAAGGGTTGTCTGTACGCAGACCAAGGCCGCTTGGTATTCCTCGCCAGCCAGACCGGGCTCCGGTCCAGTGTCGTCGGAGGTATCGTGGCCGTTGGCAACGAGGCCGTTCGCATCATGGGACAGCGGCACAAAGTGCTCTACCGTCGCGGTCTTGTCGTCAGAACTGCACACGACCTCCTCAAACAGCCGACCAACGTCATTCAGTTGTGACGCGCTTAGAGTCCCTGCTGAGGAAAGCGTCAAGATGATTCTTCCATTCTCATGTAGATCGACGTCAACGGCCAGAGCCATGTCGCTTTTGCTTTGGGTACGCAGAGCGCTCATGCGCCCAGGTTCAGGCTCGCTATGCGTCGCCGCGTCCGCGGGGACAAGGTTGATGCTCAGTAGACTGTCAAATAGCTTGTCCGTGGATCCGGCCCAACGTTGCACCCTCTCCACACTGACGAGTGGCATCGTTCCCTGACAGGCTTCACCATGGGCGTCGTGGACTCTCTGGGCAAGCTCGGGGAGAGTCTCGTCCCCTCGACCGAAGCTGAGCGTCTGGACCAGGGTGTTGAGGCATGGTCCGACGAAATCGTGGACGCCTTCGGCGACGTGGTCGAGTAGGGGGCGGAGTGATAAGACAAAGCCGTAGACGACTGACTTCTGCCCAGTCAGTCGAGCTAGACAGAGGGCGGTGGCCAGCTGGAAAGCGGCAGACACTGATATCAAGACGCCGGATTGTTGAGACTGGGCTTGCAGCTTGGCCTTGAGTTCAGGAGTTGTCAAGGCAAAACACCGAGTCGAGCGAACCATAATGCCTTTTTTGCTGTTGTCGCTGTCGGTCCCGACACGGCACGGCCGCGCATCACGCAACCTTGTCTGCCACAAGCGTCTTGTGGATTCCAGTTGCGCATCTGAGAGGTTGCAATATCTCGAGATGCTCGTCATCAGACGGAGGCTCTTTTCGCCTGCATCGAGATTGGTATCTTGTCTGTCGTAGGCCTGCTCCAACCGGCCCCTGAACACGTCAATAGCGACACCGTCGAACAAGGCATGATGTATCTTCAATGAAACGATAGTCTCGCCGGATTCTGGCCCCTCTTTCACTTGCAGCCTGATTGGCGGTCGAAAGTTCATCTGGGACACAATTTCTGCCGGATCTCCTTGGCCGTCGAACGGTGAGGAAGTGGGCGACCGGAGAACAACCTGGAAAATGTGGCCATCGTCCTCCCGTTGAACGAAACAGGTTCTCAGCATGGCTTCGGATGCGACAGCCAGCTTGGCAGCCCTCTTCCATCTGGCAACATCCGTGCCGTGGGCAAGGCGGTAGTGGAACTGAGCCACGTACGGGACGTCGACGGCTGTGCTGTCCCCATCGTCATCGCGACTGGCGCTCAGCCATACCAAGGACCGAGCGACAAGGGCGGATTGAAGAGGCAGGCAGGGAAGAACGGCTTCGATCCGCGAGTCGTCGAGGCCAACGGGAACTGGACCAAGATCGGCCGGACCAAGCGGCCTGTCTGTCGTCTGCTGATGGAGCCAAGTGGATGCGGACGTGCTGCTAGTCTGGGTGTCGCTGTCTGAGTTTCGGTCAGCCAGTCGGGCTACGGATCCCACTGTGCATGAGGACGACATGATGTCGGCCATGTTAAGCCTGGTGAAGCCTCGACGTCTCAAGAACGACACTAGGTGGATAGCCGAGAGACTGTCGATTCCTAGGCGATGAAGGTTGCTTGTCGCTGTGGCGGTGACCTTGCGCCCAGTAGCTTCCTCCACAGCCGCAACGACTACGGACTCTGTGCAGTTCAAAGCGTGACCTTGGCCGGCATCAGCAGCAGAGCCAGACTCGCCTCGACCTCGTGGGCTTTGCTGAGAAGCGAAAAAGTCACTTCCCAGCTTGGCCAGGAGCTTCGTATCTACCTTGCCTGACGCGGCCAGGTAAGGGATCCTCGAGACCCAGACCATTGTGGGCACCATGAAAGCCGGAAGTTCGGCTTCGCATTTCTGCTCGATCCTCTCCAACAACGAAGTCGACGCTTGATCTTGATTCCGGAGCAGCTCAACCTCGGCATCAGTATCTCCGGTTAAGAGGCTCGCCGCTTTACGGGCCACGAAGCCCAAAAGCTGCTGCTGCTGGTTTGGCCCGTCGTTGCCGCTGGTTGCGACTGTGGCAGCAAAGTCTAGGTCGCCCTCGCTGGCCGCAGCCTCCCTCAGAAAAGACACGACTTCGTCAAGCTCCAGCCTCTGACCCCTGATCTTGGCCTGCTGGTCCGCCCTGCCGAGGAACTCGAAGGTACCGTCGTGCATCATCCTCATCATGTCGCCTGTTCTGTACATCCTCTTGTCGCCGCCTCCTAGTAGGGTGGTCGTCTGAAAGCTCTTTGCGTTCTCGGCCGGCCTTTCCAGATAGCCCATGGCCACCTGCGGACCGACGATGCACAGCTCGCCCGGCTGACCTCTTCTGGCAATGATTTGTTCATCATCGCCAGCGCCAGGGCACAGCAGCAGCGCCTCGAGACCTCTGAGTGGCAGACCGAGATTGCGAGCGTTGGAGAAACGGTTCACAGCGTGACCCAAGCAGGCAATCGTGACTTCTGTCGGCCCATAGAAGTTGAAAAGGACAACTTGCTGCTGTTGTCCGTTTTCGTCGGCGGAATCGCACTCTTTCGTCCACGCGTCCAAAAGCTCACTCGACGCCTTTTCCCCACCAGTCGTCACCACCCTGACAGAGGGCACATCCTCAGGCCGCAGTCTCAACTGAGTCAAGAAAGAGGGCACGGAACCGAAGTGGGTGATGCCAAGCTCGTTGATGATTTGCTGCAGGCTACCGAGCATGGCCGAACGGTCCTTGCCGATGACGACGCGATGGCCCAGATGCCAAGGCACGAAGAGCTGCGTGAGGTGGGGGTCAAAGGCTCGGGACGTGAGGTTGAGATACTTGCCGCCGCCCCCGAGGCTGGCCGTGACGGGCGAGGACTCGATCATACGGGCGCTGAAGGCGGCAATGAAGTGACACAAGTTGCTGTTGGACACGCGCACGCCCTTGGGGCGGCCCGTCGAGCCCGATGTGTAGAGAAGATAGCCCCCGTGGCCGACTTTCGGATGTCTCTGAGACACGGGCCAAGACAGCATCACGTCCGTATCGTCATCACCATCCGGTATCAGCAAAGTCGGCGGATCATCGTCGAGGCCCAAGTCCAGGTCCTCGACGAGCTCCTCGGTGGTGATGACAAGCTTTGCCTTGGCGTCACGGACGAGGAGCTGCTTCCGAGCCAGCGGCACATCTTCGTCAACTGGAAGATACACGTAGCCGGCCCGGAAGATGGCCAGGGTGGCCGCGAGCGACTTGATATCTCTGCCCAAGTACATGGCAACGACGTCGTCGGCCTGAAGACGAGCTGGGTGAGATGCCAGCCTGGAAGCGATGGCATTGGCGAGCGTGTCGAGCTGGGCGTATGTAACAGTCTTGGTGACTATTTCGTCCTCGCCCTCGTCCGGCTCTTGAAGAATGACTTCCTCGGCTGCGATCCAGTCGGGGTGTTCAGATGCATGCATCGATATGCTTTCCGTTGGGTTGGTGGCGCAAACCTCGTCGGTGGTAGCATCGCCACTGATGGATATCAAACCGCGTTTCAGCCTATTTTGCAGACAATGAAGAGGGACTTGAGATGACTCGACCATGACTCGGGCTTGGTCGATGATCTGGTCCAACATGAGTTCCAGCTGCGCCTGCGAGATACGGCGCCCGTCGCCAGTGAGTTCCATAGCCCCGTCGGCCTCAAAAATGTTGAAGGCCAGGGGATGCTCCACGTTCAGCGACAGTGCCTGGCCTACTTCCCGAAAGAATTGTTGAGCATGGCTTATTTTTCCGTCTTGGGCGCTCTCCGGGGCCGGATGGTAGACAAAGAGACCCGGAAAGGGTGTTTTGCTGTTTTCGCTTCCTTGGTTGAGCATCTTCTTGATGTCTACGGGATGTAGGCTATGCATGCTTTGAATGAGGGTGGTCGAGTCGCGGGTCATGTCGCTCCAGAGCTCCTCAGCCGAAGAGCTGTCGGCGCGGACGACGACAGGAAGAGTGGCAATCGCAGGGCCCATGACACGGGCAAGGTCTGGATGCAGAATTCTTTGCGAAACGGTCTGGCCGAAGACGATGGCCTTGAGCTCCAGATATGAGGCCAGGACGCACCCGAATGCGGACTGCAAGAGTGTCGAGAGAGCGGGCGATCCAGACGCAGGCGTGGAGAATGAAGAAGGGATCGCCTTTTTTGCGAGGAGAATCCTCTGTGGTTGTTTTTGTCGGGATTGTGTCAGGTCAGGGAAGGGTGCGTTCAGGGCGCCGACCGTCTTTCTGAGGTTGGCCAGGCGATTTGTCCATAAAGAGGCGGCCTCATCCCTCTGGGAAGCGGTGGGAAGCAGTCCCAGCTCCATTCCCTTCTCGAGCTGCACCACGCTGTCATGGCCATCTCCTGCTTGCTCCTGGTAGAGCTTTGCCACGGTGTCCAGGAGGATTTCTGAAGACACATTGTCGTACAGCGCGTGATGCATACTCAGCATCAGGTTGCATTCTCCCTCTGCAAACGTGACAGACCAAGGGGGCTGGGTGGTTTTTGTCGGTGACAACTCCGTCTGTAGCTTCTCTGCCCAGCTGACTAGATTTTGGTCTTCGCCATGGCACAACCAATTCCAATGCACCGTTGGCTCTTCACGGACCAGCTGAAGAATCGTGGACTGAATCCCTTGTTGACGGGCCCATGCGAGGATATTGTCATGCCCCTCTGTGCGGTTCATTTGTAGTTGCGTCAGGGGAACGAAGAAGGTCCGGAGTATGTCGAACTTCTTGGCCGCTGCGGTCCATGCCTCCTTCAAACGACGGCCGTCGATCTCGCCCAGGTGGCTCAGGTCAAAGACACGATGGGCCCAATACGCTCGGGGCTCAAGTATCGTCTCCACGATTAGAGATTCCTGAATTGGCGTCGCCGGCAGCACGTACAACGTATCGCGCGGCCGCATGTCGCCGCAGAGCTCCCTGGTCAGCACGTCTTTGGCGGAAGCCAACCATGAAATTTTCGCCGTTGATGTTTCTGGCGAAACGGCACCAATGGACTGTGCGGCCAAGTCCTCCAGACTCGGCAGTTTGCTGAGAACGACGTCGACCAGCTCGCCAAGAAATTGACACTGAATGAGGTCGAGCACCCCGGCTGCGCACTTCAATTGACGTCTCAGGGACCACGACAGCTTGGTAACTTGCAGAGAACTGAAGCCGAGACCAGCCAAGCTGTCTTCGGGAGAAAGATACTCGGCCGCCACCTTGAAGTTGTCGGCGATGGTCTGGAGAACAGGAAGCTGTTCCTCCGTCCACTGCAGTTTATTCTGCTGATCCTGGTCATTGGATTGCTGGGAGCCATCTCTTCCGGACAGCACACTGAGATCCGACCCCTTGTAGATCTCCTGGAGGGCCTTGCGGTCGACCTTGTTAGACGCGGTCCTCGGCATTGTTGTATCCAGGACAACGACGTGTCCGGGGACCATGTACGCGGGAAGCACGTCCCTGGCCCTCTGGAAGACGCGTGCCCTGATCTTGCCCGTGTCAACATTGTCCTTCTTGACAGAGACGAAGGTGACGACGACTTTGTTGTTACTGTTGCCATTAGCCCCGGGGCGCGGGAGGTATAAAGTCTCGACGTGCTCAACGGCAGCTTCCTCGTCCTTGACGGTTGCACAAGCCGCACTTATCTCGCTCAGCTCGATGCGAATGCCGGTGATCTTGACTAGATCGTCGTTTCTGCCAAGAAACTCGAAGCCGTGGTCGTTGAGGCGCACGACATCTCCCGTTATGTAGATACGCTCGTCGATCCCGGGGCCTCCTTGGATGAAAGCCTTGGCCGTCTTGGCCTCATTGCCGAGATATCCCTTGCCTACCTGCGCGCCGCCAAGAGCCAGCTCGCCGACCCCGTATCGCGGAACGAGCTCCCAGCGCTTCTGTTGGTCTTGGCCTGTCTCGACCTCGCGGACGACGTAGGATGTGCAATGATTCAGGGGAAAGCCTACGTTGGCAGCTTTGGCCATATCCCTGCTCTTGCCGTAGAATCGCCTCATCGTGGATACGACAGCGTTCTCTGCCGGCCCGTATGTGTTGTACGCTCGGGTGGTGATGCCAGGCGCCGCCCAGGCTTCCGCGACATCTTCTGTCAGCTTCTCACCTATGAATGTCACGTATTGCAGAGTCGATCCCCTGACCTCCTCGACGGCGATGCTGGCGCCGAGCGATGGCGTGAGGTGAGCGTGTGTAGGGCGAGATTTCCAGATGAATTCGACAAATGTGCCCAGAACCAGCTCTCTTGTACCACTGATGACACTGCCCGCCAGGCCCCAGGTATAGAAGAGGTCCTGCACAAAGACGTCGAAGCTGTACGAGGACAGCTGCAGCGTGCGTACCTGTCCGGCCCTCTCATCGTGCTCGACTTGGACCTGCAGGTCACGCATAGCCTGTGCCGCAGCTGAGTGCTGTATCATGACGCCCTTCGGCTCACCCGTAGTGCCTGAAGTCCACAGGAGATAGGCCAGATCCTGCCCGCTGAGGCCGTGCGAGGACAAGACGCTGTGGCGCGGATCGGCTCTCGCCGACGTCTTCCGATGCGCGTACTTGTCGACAAGAATTACGCGCAAGCCTTCCAGGCTCTCGTGGGCAAGGCAAGGCTCGACCAGGGGCAACGAATCGGTGGTTGTCAGCAATACCTTGCTCTGCGTCCTGGCAATCAGTGAGGTCCGTCTCTGCACCGGCGACGTATCGTCAATGGGACACCAGGCCGAGCCCGCTTTCAGGATGGACAAGACGGCGACGTAGAGCTCGACGCTTCGCTGGAGACAGATAGGGATGATTTCTACGTCTTCCTCTCGCAGGATTTGAGCCAGACCATTGGCTCTAGCATCAAGCTCTGCGTAGCTCAGCTCGACCGGAGGCGAATCTAGTGAAGTAAAGAAACTCAGGGCCAGAAGATCGGGCGTCAGCGCGGCTTGGCGTTCGAACTGAGAGTGCAGAAGCTCAACGCGATCTCGGCGCCGTTGGTCCTGTTCTTCCTTTGTACTTTGAACCGGGACTGTCCCTTCGGCAGACAGCAAGCTCCTGGGCAGACGCGCCGGTAACCTCTGGACCATATCGTCCGGGAATGAGCTGAGCATGGTCTCAGTAAGCGCTGCAAATTGCTTTACTATACATGTCGCCGAGATCTCTGAGAGGGCATCTTCTCGATATGTGAGTTTGAAAGTCATGTTGTTGGACTGCTCAATCTGTTCCGGGAAACGAGGATCCTTGGGAAAGACCTCGGCGAAGACAGCGAAATCGTACCGTATAGCCGGATTTCGGATGTCGGTCCACGGGACAAGGTAAGTTTCTCCCAAGCCGTTTTCAGGCTCAGGATCCGGCGGGTGATATGCTTGTAAGGCTAGGGCAGTGTTGTATGGCAACGTGTTGAATATGCCAAAGGATGTGTGCCGGTGGCGTTGGGCAAGTCTCGAGTGATTGATCAGGCTGTCGAAAAGCTGACCGACAGTCTGATTCTCGGGCAGGGCTACCCGACAGGGCACCACGGAGAAGGTAGGCGCGTGGGCAGAGAGATGAGAGCCCGATATGACGCTTCCGAACGTGGTGTCTCCTGTGTCTGACTCGGAAAACAAGTACAAAAGCAGAGCCCAGGACGCCTGGAGGACTGACAAGGGGGACGCGCCCAAGGCCCTGCTCTTGTCTTCCAAGACTTGCCAGGAAAGGCCACTCGCGTGTTGAGCCACTCCACGCTCGCAGTTTGTACCAATAGCTGATGGCTTGACGTTGTTGCCGCTCAACGCGCCAAAACTTTCGACTTCCCAGCCTTTCAGCGACTCTCGCCACAGCTCATCCGTCTCAGGATCCACGTTTGAGGCCCAGTCCAACACCACTTCGTAGATGCCCTGTCTCTGAGGAAGTTCCAGCCCAGCATAACACCTGGCTATGTCGCTCATGAGCAGTTCTAGCGAGGCGCCATCGCATATGCAGTGGGCGGCGCTGATGATGAAGAGGCCAGCGCTACCCGAGTCGGACCCGGAATTCGAGTCCGACTCAATAATCTGCATATGATACAGCTTCTGCGAGTCGAGACTGATGTTCTCCTCAGCCAAGTCGAGCCACAGTTTCGCATCACCAGCAACACAACTCGCGCTTGCCTTCCTGCGCACAACCCGACTCGCGTCGTGGGTCAAGCGATACCATGCTTCTGGCGTTAAGATGACTTGGGCAAAGGGTGACAAGGAATCGTCACATGGAATCATTGCACAACGATAGATGGCCTGTTCGGAGACGATCGTTGCGACGGCTTTCTCCAGCGCCTCAGCCGAGACGCCCGGCTTCAATCTCAAAACAGAATGGCTGATGTAGTTGCGCTTATCCATGGAGAAGCTCACGGCCAGCTGGCTTTGTGTGCATGTTGCGGGCAGAATCATCTCGACGTCGGCCTCGCTGGCGAGATTGAGCTTACTGAGAGCCTCTGACTTGAATCTGGATGAGAAGTCGTCCAGCATGCTTCGTGTATTGGCTTCCTTGGCGTCTAGACTGGGGCTGTCAACGTTTCGCGTTAAGGGGAAGAAGACGGAACGGACGCTGGCCCCTGGGTCGAGAAGCAAAGTCAGCGGTGGCTGCAGACGCGCATGCTGACGCTGGTGTGCTGCAGAACCGGAGCTGGGCCATTTCTTCCTCACATCGCGCAAAAGTCGCATTGCGCGGAGACTGTCCATGCCAAGCTCGACAAGGGGCGTGATCGGCGAAACTGTCGTCTTGGCGGTGGTAGAGCCATCGTTGAGAATGCCGGATACGATGGAGAGGATTTCTTCTTCCATCTTGGCGTCTTCCGGGTCTGACAGGCATTCGATATGGTCGGTGGTTTCGTCTCGACTTTGTTCCAGTATTCGAGTTTGGTAGTTTTCTTTCAAAGCATCCCGAACGTATGCCGAAGCAGCTTTGCGATCGACTTTTCCGGACGCAGACCTGGGGAGCGCGTCGACCTGGAGGACCCTAAATGGCCTCATGTAGTCCGGCAGGTGCCGCTCTGCGACTTCCAGACACTTATGCCGAACAAGCTCAAAGTCCAGATCGGCACGCGGCTCAAGGGCAACCAGACTCACCACCTTTTCCGAGCCAGCCTCAGCGCTGTGCTGTTTCCAGACACAGCAGATCGTCTCCTTCAAGCCCTCTACCTTGCTTGCCAGCACATTTTCAATTTCAGCTAGCTCGACGCGTCTTCCGCTCAACTTGACTTGCTCATCGGATATCCGACCCAAGAACTCAACAGTGGGCTTGCCTCGGGGATCCCATACGATTCTTGCCCGGTCGCCGGTTCTGTACACTCGGCCCCAGCGCGCATCGTCGACAAAGGCGCACGCCGTCTCGTCGGGGCGATTGAGGTAGCCAGTCCGGCTCACCTGCGGGCCAGTGACGACGAGCTCACCTGTTGCGCCCATGGGCACGGGCTCCAAGCTTCCTGTCCGGGCTTCCGTCTCGACTGGCTCGTCGACGATGAGGATGCCGCATGTCGCAAGGGGCGTTCCAAGCACAGAGCCTCGCTGATCTTTCGGGACATGGGCCTGGGCGATGCAGTAGATAGCCGTCTCCGTGGGCCCGTATCCGTTGTAGATGCCTCTTGGCTTGTGCTCTTGGGCGTCGCTCCTTGAAACGGGATTGTAGCAGGCAAAGTCTCGTAGGAGACGTGAATTCAGCGTCTCCCCACCGAGCATCAGGCCATGAATCGATGACGAGTCTAGCAGGCTGGCGAAACTGGGAGTGATGTTGGTTATGTCTGCGTTCAAGATCGTAACGACCCTGTCAATGTCCTGCAGAGTGAAGTGGCGTGGGGCGCAACAGAGCGTAGAACCGGTGCTGAGCGCCCAGAAGATCTCAAACAGGGAAATATCGAAGGTCGGCGCCGCACCCTGGAACCATCTTACGGGCTCACTGGACAGTGATGAGGTGGGTGAGACGAACCCGTAGTGAGCGCTCAAGGCGGAGACTGTACATGCCGCAGAAACGTGGCTTACGGCTACGCCTTTCGGTGTGCCAGTGGTTCCCGAAGTGTACAGAATGTAGGCCACGTCCTCCTCCGTTGCGGATGGCAGAGATGGTGATGACTGCCGTTCCGATCTGGTGTCGCATGTTGCCAGAAACGGAGTCACGCTGATCACGGTCATCGAGGTGGGCCAAGCCGGCGATGACGCTGGCTGCGTCGATGCCGCCACAAGAATGGCAGCTGGCTTCAGATCCGCCATCAGCTCCCCCTTTCTCTCCTCGGGGGCGTCCACTGGAATGGGACAAAAGGCCATGCCGGCCTTGAGAGCAGCTAGGTAACTGATGTACAGCTCTGGACAGGGCCCCATCATCACGGCAACGGTCTTGGCCGTGATGGACGGCCGTGACTGTGGAAAGGTGCGAGCCAGCTTGGACGCCAGCGCGTTGGCGGCGTTCTCGACCTGCCGATAGGTATACTGGACCCTCTTGCCGCTTTCGAGTTCCACAAGAAAGTCCAGGGCTGTCCGGTGAGGATTTTCAGCCGCACGTTGCTCAAACCATCGGTGAAGTAGAGCCGACTCATGCGCACGGCTCTGATTCTCCCCATGAGTGGCGCTGTTTGAGCTGATAGTCTCATGGGGAAATAAAGGAAGGGGTCTGGGCGCCGGTGGAAAGTTGAGCACAGAAGGTTGCGTCCAGTTAGCAGCTCGGCCTCGGCCTTGTTGCAGACCGAGGACGAGGTCGTCCAGCATGCAGCCCAAAGCCTTGAGAGCCGCTGCCGGTATAAGATTGGCATTTGCGGCCAGGTGTACTTGTCTGGTTGGCGCATGGAAATGAAGCTGCAAGGCCTGAGATTCTACGTGTCAGCCACATGCACCGCTGCAGGTCGTGTCATTTTGCCCGACTCGCTCTAAGTTGACTCACCTTGCCCGCGCCAATAGAAAAATCAGTCGGAATGTGACGGCCGTGGGGGCATTCGACATAGTCAAAGGCTCCGTCGTCGTCCTCGCGGCCTGCGCTGGCGGAACGAGCCAAGATGAAAGCACAGCGCGAAGAGTGCTGGATACAGAATGCCTCACCAGGGTCGAGAACGACCAAGCGGGAGACGAGCTTCACGAAGGCTTTGATAGACGTGGCCTCGTCGGGCCTTGGTTCGAGAGAGCTTGTCCAGCGCAGCAGCTGAGCATCCTGTGCCCCTGGCGGTGGCGTGCCCGGCTCTTGACTGGAACCTGAAGGCGGTTGGCGAGAGTGCAGTGGCCGGAGCTGCGTGATGGGCGGCCGAGGCATCGATGCTGTGCTCTCCATGGTACCCAAGTGCTTGTCTGTCTCACCTTGGCTGCCTAGGCGTGACTGTATGAGCCTGGAGAGAGTCGAGTCGGTTGTGCAGGGCGCATGGCCACCAGCCAGCCTGGCTTCTATTATGGGTGTCCATGGCCCATATCCGAGGCATGCCGTGGTGCCGCCATGGCTGGGGCGGTGGTGACGCTGGGCTGTGAAGACGGCCGTGGGCCCCCGGGGGTGCCTCTATGGTCTCTGTAGTACCAAGCTTCAGATCCGGAGTTCACACGCCCTCTGGAGTCCGGAGAGGCATCCATGCCTATTTCTTCTTGGCTCTTCCATGGTTTGGGCTTATCCTTGCTGCGGAGACGGAGTTACGTAATGGGTTCGGACCGTGTGACGTGTCCTGCAGGTGATTGATTAGATGATCTGATTAGATTATCTGCCTCCCAGCCATCTCCTTGTTGTCCCGGGCAAACCTTGCGCACAAGCCGCGCTACGAGCGCGGCGGTGCATCAGTCTGCCACATTCAGGAGTTGCACTGCCCATAATCCTGCGCGGGCCCGCTTGAGATCAAAAAAAAATCTCTCTTCGGCTCTGTTAGGCTCCGTGGCATGGCTTCTCATGTGTACATACAAGTACCTGGCAACAACCCTGTATAAGCCATATAAATCGCGCTGCACGCCTAGCTTGGCTTCGGTATGTTTGAGCGCCAGTAGGTGCATGTGCAACGAGTATTCCCTGTTTTCAGTGTATCATGCAACACAAATTCTCCTCCATCTAGAATAGCGCAGGCATCACGCAAGATGCTACACGCACATCGAGGGCTACCGGAGCCAATGCATCAAGGTCTGACTCCCGGACAGGCATGAAGGTATGTGGATGAAGCTACATACCTCGCCTTCACTCGTCTCAGGCAGCCCAGGATGACCGACTGTCTAGGAATACGAGAGGATCATCGCGGCCGCCGTGAGCCTGTTCCGTGCCGCGAGGCCCCACGATCCCGTGGATCCTCTCAGAGCATTGAACTTTTCAGTTCCACTACGGAGTGCGTACGTGGGAAAACCAACATGGTTGCAGTACGCTTATAGTATGCAATGAGCTATTGGCCTACACGATGGCCTCTTTGAGTAATTTTTTTTTCGGCGCTTGACAATCCGCGCGGGCGCGACAATGAGGCACGAAGGAGCCAGGCGATGCCCTTGGCAGCGGAGACGTGGCGGCTGGTTTCGGTTTAGCCTCTCGGTCTTAGGTAATGAATAACTAATCATGTATGCGGCGCGGAGAGACGAGGGCCCGGGCCCGGCGCATCGTAAGAATCGTGTGGATCTTCGACAAGACCTCCAACCACGCCGCTCCCGAGGCGAAGCCCCAGTGCTTGGCATCGAGGCCATGCTCAAGGCAGGCACTGCCTACACGAAATGCGCCTCCTGGAAGAAGCGATGCCGCTGGAGAGCGAAGAGGATGGCCGTCTTGTGCGGCAGGTGGAAGCGCTTCTTCTTCTCTTGCGGCAGGAATCGGCTCTGGATCTGGACGTGGGCCAGGTCGAATCGCGGCTCGGCAATGACCTGCATGGTCCGCGGGTCCCGCAGGAAGCAGCAGTGCTTGATGGACGTGGCCACGGCCTGATAGCGCTTGCCGCCGCGGAAGCGCTCCTCTCCCACGACGATGTGCGAGTTCTGGTCGTGCTCGCCCACGACGATGTTGCAGTTGGAGCTGAAGAAGCAGGCCGCGTTGTCCTCCTTGACCCAGCCCAGCTCCGTGTACCCGGCCAGCTCGCCGTCCCACTCGAAGACGCACGACATGGTGTGCGCGTCGGCCAGCTGCTCGGCCAGATAGGCCCGGTGGTGCTCTTCCGAGCCGCGTTCCTGCCACGACGCGTTGACGCGGTCCGAGTTCTGCCAGCGCATGTACGCCTCGAAGTGCGCCGCGTTGTTGGCGTCGATGTGCACGATGCGCAGCTGCTGCCCGAGCTCGACGATGAAGCGCGAGTAGATGACGGTCCCGGGCTTGGGCTTGGGCGGCCGCACCGGGTGCACCGTGCAGACGTTGCCCTTGCGCGTGAAGTCCAGCTGGCTGGCGAAGACGCCCAGCGTCCCGTTGAAGCCGGGGAAGCTCGTCACTTCCGGCCGGCACTGGAGCCAGTGCTGCGCGTCTGGCGCGCCTGCTCCCTGCCAGAATGCCTCGCGGCAGAGCCAGTAGACGGCGTCCCTGCTCGCTGCTGGGCTTGGCGAGAAGGGCGACAGCACTCCCAGGCCGGTCGTTCGCAGGTACTCGCCTACCCGCTCGCTGTCGGCCGACACGGCCAGCAAGTCATCGTCTCGGTGATCGGGATGCAGCCACAGGGCGTATACCGACGCCCACGCCGTTACAAGCTCCTGATCCTGGCCGCCCGGCCCCAACGGCGAGCGAGCGTTGCCCAGTTCGAGCCGGAAGACTTGGCCGAACTGGGCCCTGCTGTCATTGACCATGGCTGGCGACACTCTGGTCCGCGTCCCGTCCGTCATCCACCGAGCCAGCTTTCCGCTGCTAGATCCGACGACATAGCCCGTGCCGGTGCTATCAATCCAGACGTCGGTCTCGCCGTCGGGTAGCTTAAAACATGTCTTGGTAGATACCTTCGCCGGCTTCTCATCGCGCGGCTGCGCGTCGACGATGACACTGCCCATTTTCGCTCCCGACAGGGGTGCCTATGCTTCCATTAGTTGCTAAGCTGACGACGACGCCAACAGCCCCTGGGAAGGACACCCAAGTCCGAGAGCTCATTATCAGATAGGCAACTCACAGAGGGGATGCTTAGTGTTTGAAAGCAGGTGAGAGTGAGAGCTACACAAAATCTGTGAGACCAGGCTCATGAAGATTGAATTACATAGATGGTGGGCCGACAATGTTGTCAACAGTCATCCGTTTCGGTAAGCTGTCCAGTCCACAGGAATTGCAACTAAGTTCAGCTCGGATGCCCACGGGTTGCAAGTTATAATCACCGATCGACGAACGGATGTGGGTGAATCCCTGTCGTTTGCAACCTGATTTGCTGTTCTAACGGAGAGGCTTCGCAGGCTACATATAGCTACTTCGTCGATCGGGCTATCAATCAGTACGTACCACGGTGACGCAGGAAGTGGTGTGGAGTCGTGACACCTCTACCAAAGTGGTAATACTGTTGGGGTTTACGTGCCAGAATCTTAAGACGCAGGCACACCCTGTGTTGCATAGGTGTGACACTGAAGTCCCGAGCAGGGGTCTGCGCCAATCGAAGACGCAGAGACACATTCTTTCGTCAGGAAGCCTCGGCAGGATATATCTGCTCACCGCTTACAAGGAGCTGCTACTCATCGCTACTCATCGGAAAATTCTCTACATCGTTACGGCCTTTTTCTAGCCGGATTGGGCAGCTGTTGTATCCCGAGGGGACAGGGCAACCTGGGAAGCGCATCGCAATGTGTGGCCATGCTCTCGGCGGCTTTCGTTCCTTTCTGATGTGGTAGGTACGTGCGTTATATTTCCGCAAAGCTTCTCATCCGCATGGACCACCCTTATGCTTGCGCCTCGCATGCTAAAACGTACGGATGCGTTTATTAATGCCAAGAGTTGTATAATCCTCCTCATACTGTACGGCACACACAGCACGTGAACGCGACACCCTGCACATGCTGCTGATCCGCAGTCGGAGAGAGATCGGTTTCGCGAATCCAAGAGCGAGTGCCGCCCTCTGTGGGTGTGGATACGTAATTAAAAGCAGCCGCATTCGTGCGTGGGCCAAGGGGAAGTTCACGGCGATGCGCCAAAGATCATGTTTAACCCGACATGACCTGACGAGCGACCGGTCCAACCCAACTCACGGCGGCGGCAAACAACATGACATCCAACGACGATGGGGAAAGCTTCCCGCCCCGAAAGTGGTACAGAAGGGTGCCGTTTCTGTCCACGAAGCCCATCAAGAAACGAGTAACGGCGCGGAGCTCACGTGCAACCTCGAGCCCGGGCAACGTGGAGGATAGAGCCGGGGCTGGGACGGAGGAGAAGGCCGAGCTACCGGAGTTGACGGCGAATTGGCTATCGATTCTGACCTTCGGCTGGCTGAGTATTGTGCTGGGAACGGGCTACACCCGACCACTTCAAGCCGACGACCTGTACGACATGCCCAGCAGCAGGTTGGCCGAGGACCACGCCGATCGGCTCGAGAAGTGCTGGTCCGCGAGGCTGGAGAGGAACCGGAGCCGGGCAGCTACGTCCACATGGAGGCCGTTCTGGGCGAGGCGTACGACAGACACTACCGTCTTGACCCTGGCCCTCAACGACGTCTGCTTCCGCTGGTTCTGGTCGGGCGGCCTCTTCAAGCTATGCGGAGACCTATCCCAGATGGTCTCGCCGCTTCTCATCAGGTTTCTCGTCGCCACCCTGAGCGACCCCTCCCAGAGAGCGCAGCGCGCAGGCTTTGGATACGCCGTCGGACTGTTTGTCCTGCTCGTCTTCTCCGTCACATGCAACGTCCATGGCCTCTACCGCTCCTACACGACCGGCATCCTCCTGCGGGGCGCGCTCATGCATGCCATCTACCGCAGGGCGACGATGCAGCTCACCGAGCAGGCCAAGCTGAGGCATGGCCTCGGGACGGGCAAGCTCATGAGCCTGATGAGCGCCGATGTGACGCGCGTCGACTTCTGCTGTGGCCTCTTCCACACCGCGTGGACCAGCATCCTCCAGTTCTTCCTCTGCTTCGCACTGACCGTGTGGTCGATGGGCTATAGCGCGCTGCCCGGGTTCGGCCTCCTGGCGCTGCTTTACCCGCTGCAGACCTTCATGACGGGCCGGCTGCTGCTCCTGCGCCGGGCAAGCATGCCCTTGACCGACGCCAGGGTCAAGGCCGTGGTAGAGGCCGTCTCGACGATCCGCCTCGTCAAGACAAATGCGTACGAGAAGAGCCTGCTTGCAAAGATCGGGAGGCTGAGGTCCGACGAGGTCGTCTTCATCCGCAAGAGGATGCTGCTCAGGGCTCTCAACACGGCCGTTTCGTACACGGCGCCCACGCTAGCCGCCGTCGTCAGCATCGTCTGCCACGGAGCGACGAGTGAAAATGGCATGCAAGCCAGCGTCGTCTTCTCCGGCCTCGCCTTATTCTTGCTACTCAGATCGCCGCTACAAGCGCTGCCCACGGCACTCTCGGCCATAGCGGACGCCCGCGCGGCGCTCGAGCGCTTGGCGGCCTTTATGGTCGCGACCGACGCAGGCCCTGCCAGTGGTTCTGGAGCGGAGCGTGCACCTGGCGACAATCCGAGCTCGCAGACGCCATCAGACGATGTGGTGGTCCAAGTCGAGGATGCCACTTTCGCCTATCACGACGACGAGGAACTGATGGCCGACGACGCCGACATGAATGGTGAGGAGGTCAAAAGCCCGCACGCGACTGGACCTCAAATTAAGCCACGCGGGAGCCAGAGCCAGAGACTGCGTCTCGACACGCTGGTGGTGAAGAGAAACCAGCTCGTCTGTATCGTGGGGCCCGTGGCAGCCGGGAAATCGTCTGTGTTCGGGGCTCTCTTGGGAAACATGCGCCGGATCCAGGCACGCTCGTACCGACTCAACCTCGAGAACTCGTCCGAGCTCGCTTTTGTGCCGCAGACGGCCTGGCTGCTCAGCGAGACGGTGCGGGAGAACATTGTATTCGGCCGGCCCCTGGATCATGCATGGTACGACGAAGTGCTGAGGCGATGCAGCCTGCATCAGGACCTGGAGAGGCTGCCCGATGGCGACATGACCGTCGTCGGCGAGATGGGCGTCTCCCTCTCGGGCGGCCAGAAGCAGCGCATCAGTCTTGCCAGGGCAATCTACGGCAGGAGTCGGCTGCTCTTCCTCGACGACTGCTTCTCCGCCCTGGATGCCCACGTCGGTACCCGTGTGTTCGACAGGGTTGTCAACCAGGCACGCAGGAACGAGGAGGCCACCATTGTCCTGGTGACGCATTCGATGGTCTTTGCCAGGCAGGCGGATCATATCGTGTACATGGAAGGGGGTCGCATTGTTGAACAGGGCACGTACGAGTTTCTCTCCGAGCGACGCGGCCCCTTCGCTCACTTCGTTGGGGCCTCATGGGCCTCGGACTCTGCCTCGGAATCGACTCAACATGATGGCGATGACCCGGGTCCGCTGGAACATCAAGAGGCCGAGACAAATGGGGCACGGGAGCTCGAGGTCAGCGTCCAAAAGCCAAGGGACAAACAACAAGGCCGAGGGAACGAGATCATGCAGAGCGAGGAGAGAGTCGTCGGTTCAGTGACGGGCAAGACGTACATCCGCTACGTGATGATGGGGAACGCCTGGCTGACGGTGCCGCTCTTCCTCACGTCCATCGCCATCTACCAGGGGACGAGCATCGTGTCGCCGCTGTGGCTGAGCTGGTGGCAGACCCGTCGATACGCGTCGGTGTCGCAGGGCGCATACATGGGCGGCTACGCGGCCTTTGGGATCGGGCAGTCGCTGGGCCTGTTCTTCATGAGCGCCGCCTTTGCCCTTTTCTGTTTCTGGTGCTCCAACACGCTGCACCACCGGGCCATGGCGAGCCTGCTGCGCGCGCCGGTGGCCTTCTTCGACACGACACCGCAGGGCCGCATCACGCACCGGTTCAGCAAGGACGTGGACGCGGTCGACAACGTGGTGGGCGAGACGCTGCGGCTCTTCATCTCGTCGGCAGTGCAGGTGGCGGGCACGGTGATTGTGGTGACGATTGTGCTGCCGCCGTTTGTGGCCGTCGCGGCCGTCCTCCTGCTCGTCTACACCTGGACCGGCATGTACTACCGGCCGTCGTCGCGCGAGCTGCGGCGGCTCACGACGCTGCAGCGCAGCCGCATCTACGAGCACTTTGGCGAGTCGCTGTCGGGGCTGGCGACGCTCAAGGCGTTTGGGGCGGTGGCGCGCTTCGTCGAGGACAACGGGCGCAAGATCGACGGGGAGAACAGGGCGTACTGGCTGTCGGTGGCGTGCCAGCGCTGGCTCAACCTGCGGCTGGACCTGTGCGGCGCGGCGCTGGTGCTGGCGGCCGGCCTGCTCGTCGTCGGGCTCCGGGGCCGGCTGGACGCGGCGTCCGGGGGCGTGGCGCTGTCGTACATGGTGACGGCGCAGGCCGTCTTCGGCAACATGATCCGGCAGAGCGCCGAGATCGAGAACAACATGAACTCGGTCGAGAGGATGCTTCACTACGCGTACAACATCGAGCAGGAGCCGGCGCACGACGTCGACGGCGTGGACGAGGGCCTGAAGGCCGGCGGATGGCCGGGGGCGGGCCGCGTGCAGTTCGAGTCGCTGACGCTCAGCCACCGTCCGGGCCTGGAGCCGGCGCTCAGGGACGTGACGTTGGATGTAGCGGCGGGCGAGAAGGTCGGCATCGTGGGGCGCACCGGCGCGGGAAAGACGACTTGTGAGTACGCGCGCCGCGCCCGCCCACATCCGTTTACTCATCTACGGCTCCAGTGGTATCGGCTCTGTTGAGGACGTCGGAGCCGACGAGCGGCAGGATGGTCATCGACGGCGTCGACATCGGCACGGTCGGGCTGCACCTGCTGCGGTCCAGCCTGGCCGTCATCAGCCAGGACGCCGTCCTCCTGGCCGGGACGGTGCGGTACAACCTGGATCCGTTCGAGCGGTACGACGACGACTGGCTGCGGCAATGCCTGAGGAGGGTCGGGCTCGCGGCTTCGCGGCCGAGGAGTGGGCCGGGGGAGGATGGCGGGAGTGACAGGTGCGAGCTGGAGAAGCAGCGCGGCTACGAGTCAGGCGGCGACGGCCCGAGCCTGGACCTGGACTCTGAGGTCAAGGAGAACGGGGCCAACGTGTCGCAGGGCCAGCGGTCCCTGATCTCGATGGCGCGGGCGCTGGTGCGGCGGTGCAGGATCGTGATCCTGGACGAGGCGACGGCGTCCATCGACGGCAGGGCCGACTCGCGGCTCCAGGAGATGCTGAAGGAGGTGATGGGGGAGGCGACGGTGCTCACGGTGGCGCACCGGCTGGACACGATCGTCAAGACGTGCGAGCGGGTGGTGGTGATGGACGGCGGCAGGGTGGCCGAGGTCGGCGCGACGGACGAGCTGCTGGCACGGCCGGACAGCCGGTTCCGGGCGCTGTGCGACGCGTCCAAGACGGCTCGTCGGTGACTGCTGTTCTGAATTGGCTCGAGAAATGCGAAGGATCGGTATCCCCGTCTGTCTGCATGCTGAGACGACTGACTGGTATGGAGACGAGTACGGACATGGCTGCTGTACAGTACGGTACAGACATACATACAGACTTAGACTTAAGCATACATACAATGGGGTGTGGGAAGGGGAGGGGTGTCTCTAGAGTCGCAACCTCGAAGCTTCAACCTCAAAGGCTTCTTTCGTACAACCTGACAACCGTTCCTGGCCTCCTCTTCCCCCGCTCCGTGGGCCGCCGACATTTAATGCCTCACGCTAGCAGTTGGCAGCCAAGCACGGCCCGGCCTTCGGACCGCAGCAGACACACCGCTCTAGTTGAGAATGGATAGTCGATTTTTTTTTCCCCCTCCAACGGCTTTCTTTTATCAGATGCTTTCGTGCGTTTTATCTGATCCTTGGCCCGGCCGCTTATCAGATCTCAGCAACCGGCCCCCCTCGTGCCGCCCCCCGCACAGTGCCTGGCCGAGGCAAGGCCGCTCCGAGGAAAAGACGAGGGTCACGGGAGCCACCCTGTCTGTTGGGCAATTTTTTTTATTAGCCTCGCTTCTGCATTGGGCGCGCTGCCAGGCTCTTATGTAAAAAGCCAAGCGGGCTCTGCATCAGCCTCGATTCCTTCTTCCTCCTCCTCTGCTACCTGCCAATGTCCTCCTGCCTGGGCGCTTGAAACTCTCCCTCCCTCCCTCTC